>JAGKTI010025221.1:0-14062 GCA_018397915.1 Birgus latro
CCAGACTACAGATGCATATTCCAGGGTTGAATGATGTTATTATCTTTTCCGCCATGTCTTCATTTATATATGTGAAATGCTAATCCCATACTGGCAAGCAGTGTATGCACGTTCCATACCTTCTCATTTATGTGGTCAGCCGGAAATAGTCTGTTAATAATCACTCCTAGGTCCTTCTCCTTTACTAATGCGTGTAGGGTTGAACTTCCTAGCTTATAATTCCATTCTAGTCTTTTTTTCAATTTTATCAAACTTAATTACACGGTATCTGTCCAAACTGAATTCCATTTGCTATCTATTGCTCCATTCATGAAGCTTATTTAACCCGTCCTGTAGCTCTCTGCAGGTGTCTGTATTTGTAATTCTCCTTTGTATTGTTGGATCATTAGATAGCTTCCAATTCCAATGTTGCTGTCTATATCATTTATATATACTAAAAACATAATTGGTATTAGCACTGAGCCCTGCGGAACTCTGCTACTCACTTCCCTTCATGATGATTAATTACCTCTTAGTATTGTTTTCATTTCCCTTTTTCTGAGAAAATCCTGCATCCAACAGTATAGGTTGCCATGGATACCTCCTTGATGGTACAGTTTCCATAAAAGTCTTTGATGAGGTACTCTGTCAAATGCTTTCTTAAAATCTAAATAGATACTGTCCACCCATCCTTCTCTTTTCTCTAGTGTTTCTGCAACTCTGTCATAGTAGCTTAATAGATTTGCAACACATGATTTTCCATTTTTAAAACCGAACTGTCTCTCTGTTATCATATTGTATTTTTCCAGGTGATTTACCCATTTTTTTTCATTAGCTGTTCTAGTACCTTGCTTACAACACTGGTCAGGGATACTGGTTGGTAGCTGAGTGGATTTTGTCTATTTCCTTTCTTGAATGGGAGAACAATGTTTGTTTTCTTCCAAATATCAGGTGTTTACCATGACTGAAGGATTTCTTCAGTATCAAAAAATATTGGTCTGCCTAACTCTTCTGCACATTCATGTGGTACCTAACCTGAAATATCGTCAGGACCATTTGCTCTTCCTTTGTTGAATGTACTCAACCCTTCCTGTACCTCTTGTTCCAACATTCGTATATCTGGTTATACGTGTGGGCATGCATGTTGCTTATCAACTCTCTCAAAATGATTTTCTTCTGTAAAAACTGATTGGAATTTTTTTTTAAGATCTTCATAAATATCTTTTTCTTGGATACAGGTATGGACTGTACTTTAGTTTTGGTTTTGCTTCGTATGTAGCTGTAAAACAGCCTTGCTTGATCACTACTTTTATTTGCAATGTCCTCCTCAAACTGTCTTTGAGCTTCTCCCCTGATCCTTGTATAATCATTTCTTGCCTGCTTGTAGTTGTTATATGCTCTCTTACTATTTTGTCTTCTGTATCTATTCACAGCAAGTCTCTCTCTCTTTTTTTTTTTTTTTTTTTTTTTTATCTTTGTGTGTGTGTGTGTGTGTGTGTGTTTGTGTGTGTGTGTGTGTG
This sequence comes from Birgus latro, assembly GCA_018397915.1. NCBI lineage: Eukaryota > Metazoa > Arthropoda > Malacostraca > Decapoda > Coenobitidae > Birgus > Birgus latro. The sequence continues at coordinate 1,500 of JAGKTI010025221.1, forward strand.
TGTGTGTGTGTGTGCAACGGTAGAAATAAATGGACACTAAAGATATTAATCTGCATTACCCACACAACAGAAAAAGAAATTATCTGGTGTGATATGAAGAAACAGGTACTCTGATGGAAAGTGACTGCCATCTGCGAGGGAAACAGTTGTGCCACTTGCATCTAATGATGTTTACCTTCAGTGAGATAAATGTGACCTTAGAATGATCGATGACAAAACCACCTCCAATTGTGGTTAGTAAAGAGGATATTAAGACGTACCTGAGTTATTTGCTATTTTAGTATGTACCCGCTGATACCAAACACCAATAACAACTGTCCCAGAAGTGACTGTTGCAATTTTAAGCCATGCTCATCAGCGAACACGTGCATGTGCGGCCTTATTCTTCACAAATATCCGTGGTCTTAGCACCAGTCTACATTCAGTTCATTTTTTCCTACAGTCCATATCCCCCTCTGGCCCTATTCCTCACAACCAGAAATCTCTCCCATTACCAAAATATCTCCGTTTTGTTTTCCCGGTTACCATCTCTTCACAAACTTACCTGTTGTAATATCAAATCTCAATATGCAGTTGACACTATTTTAAACTTCACTTCTTCTAATTTTGATTACTCATTGTATAAACTAAATAATCTAAATATTACCAAATACATCTGTAGTCTAACGATCCCCCATTGCTTCTTCAGAACCAAGTGTATTTGACTCCATATCCACACAGTTAAGTAACCTTAACCTTGCCCTTAGCACCGAAATTACCATTTGGGTGATCTGAACGTACATAATTTTGAATGGTTATTTCATTCTGCCAGGACTGACGATGCTGGTCTGGAGTGCGGGCTGTTTGCAGAATCGTTTAATCTCACGCAGTTGGTAAAGCAACCAACCAGATTACCAGATAATCCTGACCATAATGCCCATCTCTTGGATCTATTCCTGTCAAATAATCCAGATCAATACAGGATTGAGGTACCGTCACCACTTGGACCATCTGACCACAATCTCATCAAAGCCTCATTAGTTAGTCGCCTCTAACCTCCCCGTTCTGAAACTGTCGGGCTGACCCGATGGCACTTTGATAGGGCACACTGGGATGGATTTAGAAATTATCTTGCTGACATTCCATGACAGTCTTTCTTCTCTAGTGTATTCCATGGCAGTCTTTCTTCTCTAGTGATGCCAATTCTACCCAGTCCGACATTAGCGACTTAGTACAAGCTGGTATGGATTTATTCATACAAAGTCAACAGCTCACTAAAAGATCAAACTCTTCAAAATGGCTTGATAGCAACTGTGCCAGAGCAACAGCCCAGATGTCACTAGCATATAACTCTTACTTAAAATAAAAAACATCTGAATAATTCTGTCAATTTAAAATTGCTAGAAATCATGCAAAAGCTGTAGTAAATCTCGCTAAACCAAACTTCCTGCATAATCAAGCATCAGAACTACTTAACAACCCTAATGAAAATAGAATATTCTGGTCAACTCTCAGTTCTTTCAGTAATAACTTTAACAAGTCATCATCCATTCCCCCACTAAAATCTTCAGATGGCAACATTACAAATGACCCACATAGGAAAGCAGATATATTTGCCAGTACATTTGCCAGAAATTCTACCATGGAGGAAGTCAGCCAGAACGTCCCAGTACTAAAACTTGACTCTTCCGAAATTGTTCCACTTAAAATACAGACAAGATACGTAAAATCCGTCCTAGATAATTTACCTACAAACAAAGCTCCAGGCCCAGAAGGAATTCCTCCAATTGTTTTGAAAAAGGGTTCCCCAGAACTTGCCCCTGTTCTAGCTAAATTATTCAGAAAATGCATATGTACTTCTTCATTCCCTAATTCATGCAAAGGAGCCAGTATCCATCCAGTTCTGAAGAAAGGAAGTTCCTCTGACCTCTCTGATTACAGACCAATAGCTGTCACATATTCTCCTGGTAAAGTATTTGAAATTTTAATTAATAAGCACATAGTTAAACATCTTGAATCCAACAACTTAATTAGTGTTAGACAATATGTTTTTTGCCGTGAAAGATCCACCATTGACATACTCAGTCTCCTGACTCATGCCATCTATCAGTCAATCGACCTACATGGAGAAACTCCTGCAGTAGCCCTTGATATTTTTAAATATTTCGACAGAGTATGGCACCGTTCCCTGCTGTCCAAAGTCCCTTCCTATGGACTAACGTCTTTTGTTCCTCTGCTTTCCTCATATCTCAGCGACAGAAAAATAAGAGTAAAAGTAGATGATGTATATTCCAATTTCCACTCAGTTAACGCCGGTGTACCACAGGGATCAGTTCTGGCGCCAACCCTGTTCCTGGTTCATATTAATGATATCTTATCTGTCACCCACAATTCCATCCATTCATATGCAGATGATTCAACATTTCATAGTTCATTCACACTCAGACACCCATTTACAGAATCTAATATCCCTAACTCTCAACTCAGTACAGCCATCTCCATAAATCAAGACTTAGCTACAATTCGTGGATAGGGACAAAACAACCTTGTCTGTAATAGACAGATATTGCCAGATTCGTATATTACCTTCAATGCAACTAATATTCCCATCTCCAAAAGTACTGAAATTCTCGGCGTCTCACTTAACAATGCCCTCAGCTGGACCTTTCATATCAGATCACTTGCTAAAACCGCCTCAAAGAAACTTGGATTATTGTATAGAGTCCGTAACTTCTTCACTGACGAGCAGTTAACTATAATTTATGAGTCAGGTGCGCTCTCAACTTGAATATTGCTCACCCTTGTGGAATGGATATGGACAGGTTGCATGAAAACAACCAGACAAAATTCAGAATAAAGCTGTTAGAATGATTAATAACCCTGCTCTTATAAATAAACTACCTCCCCTAAGAGTAACAAAGAATGTTGCCTCCCTTGCATTATTTTACAGATATATTTTGACAAATGCTCAGACGAAGTTGCGTCCATTGTGCCACCTCTCCATGCTTTCCCTCGTGCTGCACGGGCAGCTGGTAGCGCTCATGACTGGAATGTCACAGCAATATTGCAGAACTTCTGCCTATCAGATTTCTTTTATTCCCGGAGCTGCATCTCTCTGGAACTCGCTTCCCCTGAGTTGTTTCCCTCCAAATTTCAACCTACAGCTGTTCAGGTCCAACTGTTGCAGATATCTTATGAATGAAGAACACCAGTAATCTGGTGTATGAATTTTTTTTGTTAATTAATTTGTTTTCCTTCCTGTGTTCAGTTATTTAAAAAAAAAAAAAACTCAGATCACTTCCAAAATTTAATCAACTCCTCCTTGGATGCTATTGGTAAATGGATGCTGCTGGTAACGTATTTCAGAGAGTCCTTTGCTTACTATTTCAATAATTAGTACTACACACCAGCAGTTATTGATTATGAAATCAATATTACAAGGTCGATAAGAAAGTAAAAAAACACGACGTAAAATCTTAACTTTTCATTTCAGAATCGGAAGAGCCTTACAGTGTGTGATATGCAGTCACAAATTTGTCATTAGTTCAGTAAATAGTACACATATAATTCTAATGTACACTCAGAACCTTGTATTTTTATATTTCAGGTACTTTCTGCCATCACTGGCCTCAAAACTAACAAGGCATTTGGGCCTGATGGAGTCCCTCCTGTTATCCTCAAAAACTGTGCTTCTGTGCTTACACCCTGCCTAGGTAAACTCTTTCGCCTCTGTCTGTCAACTTGTACCTTTCCTTCTTGCTGGAAGTTTGCTCTCATTCAGCCAGTCCCAAAGAAGGGTGATCATTCCCAACCCTCCAACTATCGTCTAATTGCTTTAACATCTTGTGTTTCAAAAGTATTCGAGTCTATTTTTAACAGAAAAATTTTAAAGCATCTTTGCTATCACAACCTTCTTTCTGATCGTCAGTATGGGTTCCGTCAGGGAAGCTCCACTGGCGATCTTCTTACCTATTTTTCAGACTCCTGGTCATCCTCCTTTCGGGACTTTGGCGAAAGCTTTGCCATTGTACTTTACATCTCAAAGGCTTTCGATTGAGTCTGGCATAAATTTTAATTTCTATACTGCCCTCTTACGGTTTCTGTCCTTCATCTGTGCCTTCATCTCTAACTTCCTTTCTGGTTGTTCTATAGCCGTTGTTGCAGACGGCCATCGCTCTTCTCCTAGATCTATCAACAGTGGTGTTCCTCAGGGTTCTCTCCTATCACCAACCCTCTTCCTTTTATTCATCAATGAACTTCTAAGCTGTACATCTAACCCTATTCACTCGTACGCTGATAATTCCACCCATCACCTTTCCATTCGGTTCCCCCAACGTCCATCTCAACAGTTACTTCAACAAGCAAGGGATGAGGCTATGGCACATCTAATGTCTGACTTGGCTCTTATCTCTCACTGAGGTAAAAATAATCTTGTCGTTTTTAATGCATCAAAGACTCATTTCTTACACCTATCATCCCGACAAAATCTTCCACACGAGTACCCACTAATGTTTAATAATGTCCAACTCGGCCCTGCATCATCCTTGAACATGCTTGGGGTTTCATTTACTCGGGATTTATCTAGGAAAGAACATTTTACATCTCTTGTGAAATCTGCTTCCAAGAGATTAGGTGTGCTAAGCCGACTCCGAACCTTCTTTACCCCTGCACAGTTGTTGACTTTATACACGGGTTTTATTCGCCCCTGTTTAGAGTACAACTCTCATGTGTGGGGAGGCTTCCCACATACAGCTCTTCTCAATAAGTTGGAGTCAAAGGCTTTTCGTCTCATTAATTCTCCTCCTCTTACTGGCTCCCTTCAACTTCTGTCTCTTTGCCGCACTGTTGCATATTTATCTCTTTTCTATCGCTACTTCAATGGCCACTGTTCCTCTGAACTGTCTGCTTGCATCCCTCCACCTCTACGACGGGCATGTAGTACCCGTCTGGCAACAAACTCTCATCCCTTTTCTGTCCAACTCTCTAATGCAAGAGTTAACCGTTACTCTCAGTCCTTCATTTATGCAACTGGTCAACTCTGGAACTGTCTTCCTCTGTCTGTATTTCCTACTTCCTACGATCTCCAGTCTTTTAAACGCAGTGTGTCCAGGCATCTCGAAATGAACGAATCTTGAATTTGGCTTTCTTTCGTATTGTCTTTGTTTTTTCTTGGAGGGAACAGTTTTTGGGGCCCATGGCCTTTCGTTCCTTCCTCCTTGCATTAAAAAAAAAAAAAAATCAGTTATCATTGTAAGACTGCTGCAGTAGTATTTGGGCTCTTTCAACATCAGCGTATAATCACCAACTTTCCGAGATATCAGTCCAAATGAATGATAACTACTGCTGACTGCGTAAATTCCCCCACCACATCAATGCAGTCATAAGTGGATACAGTATCCTGTTAGCTTCCATTAGTATACAGAACGTTGCTTTTAAGCAAAACGTGAAGTCTTCTATGGTAATTATAAGAAAGGACATCGATATATATTTTTTTTAATTGACCACCATAGGAAATGTGACTTTGATTCGGGACATAATAGATTTCAATGCGTAGGCCAAGTCAAAGCAAGGAATACATATTACCAAAAAGAATGATAGCCTCAACGTAATACAGACCGTGAGTCCCTGACGTTTGCTTGTCAGCACTAAATACTGACCACTGACCACAAGAGGAAAGTACCGATAGGCAAGAATAACATTACTCGACTTTAATTAGTGTCACCCTGCCACACAGCTTTCTTTACCTCTTTGTCACACTGGTTAACATTCTTACCGAACTCCCTCATTTCTCTACATCACAGTCTTGTCTTCCTCTCCTCTGCTTCACCACCCTGCTTCAAGCTCCTGTTTCACCATTCCCTCCCCGCTCCTCCCTCTCACTGCCTCATCCTCTAACTTGATATACAAGGTGACGTGCCGGTAAAATGACCTTGCCTGGGTTGTGTATTTGAAGCATTTTCCTTGCACACATACATTCAATACATTCAGTATCTGTAAATCATTTGAGTAACATACATATTCCGTTAGTAAGTAATAACACAGCACTTCCTTCATATCATACAATGTTGTTGTAGTTTGGTAGGAACTGGCTGACATGTTTCACCAGTATGTAACTCCCTTCGACCATCCTTCGGTCAGCCTGTGTAGGGACACAGCCTTATGAATCAATAATGTATTTCCTAGTCACTTCAGGCTCCCTCCCTGTCCTGTATAGGCCTACCAACCTCTCTCACACACACACATACACACACACACACACACACACACACACACAATAATAATAATGACTGGGCACCTAACACTAAAAAGGGATTACTGTACTGGACCACTAATAACAACGAAAAATGTATAAGGAACACCAAGGCTCTTATTTGAGCCATTAATTGGCCACTTGCGAGTCTTGAGCTTCAATAAACCTTGTAATATTGACTCTGGAAATTTTTGTAGTATATTTACGAAATGCGTATAAAATTAATAAACACCGTATGAGAGTAGCTCTGACATAATATCCAGTACTTCTTGAGCAACTTAATGTTTCGAATTAACCGTAAAAATGACAAATAATTCGCAATTTCTGAAACACTGTTAAAGGAAGGACGGTTTTCGATAATATATGTTCCTTGTTTACGGACAGGTCGAAGCAAACCATTGTTCTGCAAGTACATACGAAGCCAAGGTAATTTTTGCGTTTTTATTTTTTTTATTTTTTAATACGATTTGTGCGAACAGTGAAAATTATCACTGTCGATACTTTCATCTTCCTTGTGGCATAAAACTCGCAATTGGCAGACTGGTCTACAAGTAACATATAAAACACTTGCCATGTTAGTTTTTCTTTAGTCTTCTCTAATGTTACTTATAGCTTCATATCAGTAAAGTCAGATGAGCAGATCTGAACAGTCCTTTTTCTGCATTTGGAAACTTGTGATCAGTGAGATCTGATAAGCCAAAAAATTTACGAAACGAAAAGTTTTGCTCATCAAATGTTCAAATACAGTGCCGTGCAAGTAATGCAAGTCCAGGATAAACCTAAATGTAAACATTGTACAGTATTTATAAAGTAATTATAATGTGATGTGAACTTTGAATAATATTAAATGATTTTTTTGAACACTGCTGAATCCAAGTAATCTGAGCTGTAATTCTTTTAGACTGAAGTGGCAGCCACATATTCCCATCAGTCCGGTTACATGTTTTATATTTGTTATTGTGTTTTTCATCCGATTTTTTTTCGCCTTTTGATAGACTTACAAACTGTAGGGCTAAAGAACTTCTTTTTTGTACTGTGTATCTCCTGTAACCGGAATGAATCGCCTACAGAGCAAAACATAAGATGTAGATACAGGATTTCAGTAATAAAAGAGAGCAGCGGCAGCAGAATAATTGTAGGTGACTAACGTAACTAACGTAGTTAATGTAAGCATACTCTAACATATGTATACAGTTTTTGTGATAATTATATATCATTTATAATGAATCACAGTTTGGAGTGAGAATTAAATGTCTGTGGGTAATTTTCTCCAAATTTTGTGTTGACTTTCGTCAAAACTTACCCGAAACCATTAAATCCTTTAATAATCAACTCTCCCTGTTTTTAGATCCCATCAGATGACAGTGAAGTAAACGCCCCTCCGTTTGTTAGCAAGGGCTCTTTCTTCCTGTGTCATAAAACCCGAGCAGACTGATGCACTGTGTCAGCCAGATATCCTCCGCTTCCCGCTCAAAGTTTTCTTTCGCAACACACGTCATTCCCGCCAGGTCGAGTGGATTTCTCCATCGGTGGAGTAAAGGAAGCTACCCTCCCATACTTGGCATGAGGCTGTCTTAATCGCAGTGACCTGTGACTGACACACACAGATCCACTGCTTCAGTTCTGTAAACATGGAGGATGTATCCACAACACGAACTTACCGCACTTATTGATTCATTGTGGGACTTTAACACTGTCCTTAAGATAAGCTCACTAACGAACACCTTTAGTCTGCCTCCATCGCCCGAAAGAGCTATCGCCTCTTTCTTTTCGACGTCATATCTTCTCCTGAATTATTTGATCTGTCTCCCGATCCATTAGATCTATAACAACTGCTTTTAAAATATTAGTCGGAGGCACTCTCATAAGATAATTCCTCGGATTCCATGGACTTCACTTTCCACATTGGCTAGAAATAAACGTTATGGTTTCAGTCGATTGCATAAAACTCCCGGGTAAGGAGAAGCAGCACACTTCAGTCTCTTGACGTTTAAGAAAATATCTGCTAACATCTAACGAAGCACGCAGCCTACTGTTTTATCAAGAAACAGCAGTTCCACGCACTTTTCGTATGCTGTGCATATTAATTACTTTAACACTCTGAGTAACATTGATATAAAATGGCGTTCTAGTAAAGTATGGCACCATAAATGACCCAAGTATCAGCCACTCTTCTGTTGAGGCACAAATAATATGTTCAATCATTAAGTTCTGCAGCATTCGTGATCTGTCTTTCAATTTCATTTATTTTTTATGTTAAACACAATCTCTCATCCTCAAAGCCTCACCTTCTTTTCCTTACCAAGAATCAGTTGCCTGAGCCTGTTGATTAATAACTGTCTCTGCATCCTACTACTTCCTCAACACACATTTCAAAGCCAAGGTTAGTGTTGTTTGTATATATATAACAGTCTACCTTGCTTTTGGGTTTCTGAAATTTATTCTTCAGAATTCAGTACACTGTCTTTTTCTAGCAAAATTAGCTGTGTTCATTACGTGTCCCCTATTTCTATCAACTATACAAATTCAGTGACTGTTCTACTGCTAAAGTGGAGCACATTATTTCAATTTCACCTTTTCTTGAAATCTGCATTTTTAAGTGAATTAAGTGCTCACGACCACCTCTGGCTATCCACTCCATTCGCTTATCAACCTGGTGAAGAAGGCTACAGCCTTTCTGTCCTTAATGACCTAAAACGTTTTGTGCTGCAGACTACTTGTATCCCTGAGTGCCTTGGCGAGAATCCCAACATGCTTGACCATCTTCTTGAAATAAACCTCCCGTGGATCCTACCAAGAAATATTCTGGCACTGCAGTTTGTAAAATCCTTAAGCAGCACTTCTTTTATATTGCCTGCAATAATTATTGCTTTCATGGCCTATATAGCCAGTTGAGTGTGGTTTGCTCATTGTGAAGACTATTCTCTCAGGCATGGCAGCAAAGTTCGTTTCTCTTACCCTCCGAGTAATACAAAATAAATAAATAAATAAATAACGCTTGCTCTAATGATGTCCAGAGCAGAGAGGTGGGTTTCAGAATGCACCTGAGGCAACTGAACTTTGAATCACATTTTTTTATTATCAGTGCCTAATATCATACATGGTCTTTTCTTCAAACTCAAAATAATGTAGTTCATTCCAGGTGCTCTGAGCACTTCAACTCAGATTCCTCCCACTCTTTCTAGCACTCACTGAAAGATTTTTCAAACAACCGTAATTTGTCATCTTTTTCCTCCTCTATTCTGTGGTGGTAATTTTGTAACTATTTCTTATCTGAAGAAAGCTAAACTCCAAGTTTTCTTCTCTAATTCCACTTCAGATGACAGGCAATCCTACCACCCCCCCTCGCCATGACTTCCTCATGCCTGTAACTGAAATATCTCCGTTTGCCTCACTGCTAATGAAGAGCTTGGCTTTTTTGGGTCCCTCCATTGTTCTCCCTAAGTAAAATGTTTTGCCTTTATCTGTCAGTTTATACCTTCTCGATGAAAGTTTGCTGTCTCAAAAAATGGTGATCGTCCCTACCCCTCTAGCTATCGCCTATTTGTTTTAGTATCGTGTATTATAAAATCTTTGAGTCTATCCTTATCAAGAAGATTCTGAAGCATCTTTCCTCTCATAACCTTTCTGACTGCCAGAATGGGTGCTGCCAGGGGCGCTCCAGTGCCGATCGTTTATCACATTTCGAGACCTCATTGAAACCTTTGTCACTGTATTTGAGATTTCAAAATTTTCGACTGTATCTGACAAAAATCTTCACTTTCCAAAATGCCCTTTGGCATTTTCTATCCTTCTGCCTGTGCCTTAGCCTGTATTTTTTGTTTGTGATCGTTCCATAGCTCTTGTTGTAGATGGCCACTGTTCTTCAGAAGCTGTCAGCAGTGATACTCCTTTCTTAATGAAACCTTACTACTGATAGCTATCACCAACTTCCTTCTGTTCATCAACAACACTGTGAGCTGCACCTCTAACCCTGTCCACTGATACACTAATGTCTCCACGCTTCATTTCCACTTGCTTCCCTCAGTGTCTATCAGAGCACTTGTCTCAGCCCTCAAGGAATGAGGTTTTCATACAGTGAATTTCTGAAGACATACATTTCCGATTTGAGTAAAACAAGAAATGTTGTATATAATGCTCTGTACCCACATCTATTGACCATTCAGAATCTTCCACAATATCTCTTAATATTCAACAATACACAGCATCTCTTAATCTTTTCGGAGAATTTTCTTCTCGGGACCTATCATGAATAGATCACATTACTTACTTTGTAAAATCCATTCTCACGAGACTAGTTGTGCTAATCCAACTTCGTACTTTCTTGATTCCTGCAAAGCTTTAACAGCGGTGTTATTCGCCCGTGACTGGATTCTAATTCCTCTGGTGAGTAGCTCTCCAAATGCAGCTCTTCTAAACATGTTGGAGTCAAAGTTTCTTTTTTTCTCCTCAACTCTGAATTTCTTACTGATAACTCTCAATCTTTCTCTGTTTGCTACATTATTTTATCCTTATCTATTTATCACTGTTATGTCAGAGGTCTGTTATCTTTTGAACTGTTTGCTTGCGTTCCTCCTCAGCTACAGCGGACACTTAGTACCAGTCAAGCAACATCCTCTCACTCTTTTTCTGTCCACCTCCTATACACGAATTAACCGATATCCTTACTGATTCAGTAAGCACCAAGTCAGATCTGGAAATGTTTTCTGCAGTCGGCATATCTCTTTGTCGGTTTTTCTCTTCCTCAGTCTTTTGAATGCAATATATTTAGATATCTCGCAATGAACGCAAGTTGAAATTGGCTCTCTCTCTGATTCCTTCTTTGCAAAGGGAGGAATGTGAGGTAGGGCTGGGATTGTGATGGACGGTGGGACAGGGTGGAGGGAGTTGGCATCACACTCTGAGAAGAGGATTAATTGATTGGCCGGTGCAGGTATGAAAAAAATATAGTAAGGTTGAAGGTTTTCTTCAAGAGGAAGAATAACTAGAACAAAAAATAACCAAAGCCTCTCTCATACACCATAAGAAGCAGCCAATAATTACAGTTCTTGTGACGCTTTTGTTTATATTGCTGTAAGGCTTTTCGAATACATAGTACTGAATATGGAAAATATTCAGGGAGTGCTTGTAGTACAAGTGCAAATGGAGTACTTTTATGCTTAATTAAGATTAAATCTCACCAGTACGCCGAATTAAAAGACCTTTACAGAAATTAAAACTATTTGCAAGTGAAGCAGACTTAAGATGCCAGGTGTTATATTGTCCAAGTCACAAAAAGTCAGTCGTTTTGTGCTGCCGGTCAACCGAATAGTGCACATACTTTTTTTTATAAGCATGTTTACGGTAGAATAACATTATTGATATTATTATCGTTATTACATGTGGTAGGTGGGGGCGCCCACTATCCACTCGCTCGATGTAGTAATGGTTTCAGGGTGTTGCACAATGAGTCACAATCCAATTGGAGGCCTGTAACCTAGGAAGCTACTTATTATGCTGGATGATAACCATATAACCAAATTACGCTTGTTGGTCTAGTGGGTTAAGATGCTCTACGCCAGAGGCTCTTAACCTGGGGGGCGCGGCCCAAATTTCAGGGGGGGCGCGAGCCGGGGGGAAAAGTAGGAATTTCTCTAATTATATTTGTAATTCTCTAAACAAGAGCGTGGCCAATATTAAGATGATTATAAAAGAAATACAAAACATACTTGGACGGCTTTGTGAACTACGAGAAGTAGCAATATTTCTAGATTGACAGCGGAAGGCAGACCTCCATGACAAGTTCCAGTATGAATGTTTTCTGCTATCTTTAGTTTACCTGGTGGACATCTTCGAAGCGCTGAATACTATAAACCTTAAACTACAAGGGAAAAACATCAACATTATCATGCACCACAACACCACTCGAGCCTTCATGGCCAAACCCGACCTCTGGAAATGTCTAATTCAGGATGGAAATACAGCCAGTTTTAGTAACATGGATTCTGCTCTCAGTCACAGTTACCTTGAGTCTGAGTTAAAAAAAAAAATAATAATAATCACTCATCTGACTTACTAAATATATAGATGAGAAACGTGAAGCCTTGAAATTCATCAGAAACCCATTTCCATGTGAAGTAGCTGATGTTTCGGATGATGTGCAAGAGAAGTTTCTTGAGTTAAAGTCCAACTCCTCAGCTGAGGAAGACTTCAAAGAACTGGATCTTGAAACATTCTGGGTCAAGTACCTTCCTGTTTACCCTCTGATCTCACATCAATCTCTTCGGATTCTGACAATGATTGGATCCACGTATCTTTGTGAAGCTGCATTTTCCATGCTCGTTGCTGTCAAAAA
>JAGKTI010025222.1:0-14061 GCA_018397915.1 Birgus latro
TGGATGGGAGTTGACTGCAAGCTTTTTCATGAATTCAGACCCAGGCGTTAGGAGAACGGCACAGCTATTGGCAATAATATTACCATCGCTACGCTTTTATGTCGCGCAATTATTTTTATTTTACTTCTGCTGTCTCCAGACGATTTAATTCAGCCTTGTAGAGCTATATGATACGAAGGTGTTTCTGAAGGCTGTCTTTAAACCCTCCAGTTCCAAAAGTCACACCAAAGCTGAATAAGATCGTCGAAATGGGGTGAAGGTGTTAATATTCTTTAAAGTTTGTTGGTTACCTTAAAAAACTGTATCACTGGGTTCTGAAAATCAGTGCTCATGCTCAATGTCTTGCTATTTACAGTAATGAAGTGAATCGGTACATACCATAAAGTTTGTCCGCGACTGTACGTAGGTGCACAGGCTCACCATCAAAAAGAAAAGATGAGTCAGGTGTGGGAGTAATGGAGCCATCTGATAAGCACTTACGTAGGTGGGGCTAAATAATTGTGTCGATGGCTGGAATAGTTAAAGCTGTTAAAGGTATCAGTGTTAACACTCAAACTCCTACACCTACGTGCCCTTATCATCACTCACAGGCTCCTATACTCACTCAGCTAAATAAAACTGTCTGGCGTTAGCTGGAACAGAATACCAGTCGTCCCGACCATGAGACGGCTGGCAATTCCCAATCAAAATCAAGAGTGGCTCTCAATCGTTGTAGCAGAAGTTATTAATGAATTTATATCAAGAGAGTTGCACTGTACCGTATGAGGTTAGCTCAAAGATTTTGCAATCATATGGGAGGAGGGGTTATAGTAAAGTCCGAAGTCTGATGCAGACTACTTCCCATCCTGTCATGCTATTAAGAAATTTCAAAAGTCCATGTGGCTAGATTATCGGCAACTTTATCTTTTCATATAATACTTTCTGTTGCCCCTAAAGATATCGTGACACTCCACAAATGAATATTAGAACTTGCAAGAAAGAGTGCTGCGCTGTTTTCCAGCCAGAGGTAAACAATAAGAACATATAAAATGGTATAACTTGCAGTTATGAAAGGACAAATTAAACCTCTTCATTACGATGATCTTTTTTGTAATGGACTGGTTGACGGTCTATTTTTTTTTTAAGGTAAACAATTTATTTGGGTGATAAATGTGCTGAATTATCCTATGATATAGTTAATTTGACAAACAAAAGTAAGAATTTGGAGACAGAAGCCTTCAAAGTTGCACAAACAGAGGTTGATGGCAGCGCGAGCCTCGAGTGGCTGTGACGTCATAGGCCTATAAACCCCGAGACAAAACACGAATGCGATCGCCAGCTGTATGATTATGGTTCTGCTGATTAGCCAAGCTTTGCTTCGTCATGGCAAAGTCAGTAAATAACCACCACTGGTGCTTTGTTCCACTGTGCAAGAACACAAGGAAAATCACACCAGAAAAAAGATTTATCACTGTTTCAAGGGATGAAACCCAGGCAGCTGTGGTGGTCGGGAGTACACCATTGTTGCTGTTGTGAAGCGATTCGACGAAATACTGAATCGATGGTCATTTACCAAATCGGCACTTTTAAAGGGAAAATATTATAATTTCTATCACCATATAAGTTCATGCACAACTAACTCTCTGAAACCCGGGGGGAAAAAATGTGCTTTTGACTGTTACTAAAAAATCAGGTTTCAGAGATAAAATGTGCTAAGTTAGCGGATATTTCACCTTCAGATCTACACGCACTGACAGACTTCCGTTTTGCATAAATACTGATTTAAGCACAAATGTATTTACATTGTTAATCAATATTTACACAAAACAGAAGTCTGTCAAGGCAAACTGTCAAGCTAGAGGTGAAACACCTACTAAGTTCAGCAAATTTTTGCTCTGAATCCTGAATTTTTATTAATAGTCAAACTGACCACATATTTTTGACCGGATTTCAGATAATTAAGTGTGTATGAACATATATGGTGATAAAAATTATATCTTAACATACACAGCTTAACCTAACGTACCAGTCACTTGTCAAAGAAAATCAACCCTAACTTTGGCTTAAAGTCATTGCTAGGGATGTGAAATCTTTTTCTACAGATCACACTGGCGATTACTAAAAAGATGTTCACACATCACCAGTATATAAGACCAGGAAATCAGATAACCAAATATTCCACAGGGGTCTAGCTGTATACGGTCTGGCATATCTAGGAGGAAAAAACATTCGAGATATTTCGGTCTCTGTGACATCTCCCCTACGTAATACTGCCCGTTTTCAGGGCTATATGCAACTGGAGTAAGGATCTAGCAATACTTATACTGAATCAGTTCATTAGTCACTTCATTACGACTTTATCATATCTAAACTTGATGCTACCGAGTTGTCCTACAGGTACAGTCGCGTTCATGAGTCCAGATGCACATGTGGGCACGTTGTCTATTGTAATGGTCACTGCATTTGGAATATGGAATTTTTGCGCTTACTGCCTGATACAATGAATTTAATCTGAACGGGTAGCAAGTGAAATAGTTCAATATCCTGCCAGAGGTGGACACAACAGTAGACAACAAGACTACATGTGTATCGGGACTCATGAACGCGACTGTACCTGGTTGCCGAAAGGTTCGCCGTCACTACTAGTCTCAAAAACCAACAAAACTATTCACTAAAGCGCACACATAGCATACTTCATCATTAAAGGAGCTATGGCACTAAGTCTTACTTGCATATCATGATAATAACAGCTGAATATCACAGAAATCTTCCCTTTACTGGTATATGATTCCCAGACATTGTTGTGAGTGGCGGGCAGCTGTGGCCCCGAAATGGGTTGTGACGTCGCAGTGAGGGTTATGTCTCGCGCGAGGTACGATAATCTCCAACTTTGATTTACTATTTTTCTTCATTAATATTAAATCGGAGAGAAAAATTAATGATACTCCAATGATTACGAGTGACCCTTCTACTACTTCATGTAACTTGTACACGACCGTCAACCAATCCATTTATCCTTGTCGTTACCAGATTATCTTGTAGCGATGGCCAAAGGCGGTTGTAGATAAATAACTTCAGGGAAGATTTAAATATAATTTGGAGTGATCTTAGTTTTTACTGTCTTCAAGGGAAGATCAAGATTAACTTAGTGTATGCTAGATAACTCTAGGGGCTCTCTTCTCCCCACTGCTTGCTTAGTGTGTTGCCCCTCTGCCCTCTCACGTCAATCTGAATCTCGTCCTTTTTCCCTTTGGTCTAAGGAAAGCCTCGTCCCGTGGACTATGCATGCCCCAGAACTTTCTAGAACACTGTATGTGTATATGTATGTATGTGTCAGTGTCCCGTGGTAAAACTGAGAAGCTGGCAGAGAAAGCCGCTAGAGTCAATTTTTTCCCTTTTTCCCTTGTCTCCTTCACTCTCCTCCTCCCATGATACATAAGCTACATACGATACCCAATGTAATAATATTAGAGTTATGACATCGCTCGGTCACGCCCAACGGCGGACCCACGACGCATTGCAATAGTAATACATGGCCTTGTAAAAAAATGTGTAATAATAACATACTATAAATGAGTTATACACGTCATGGAGCAATTTGAAATATGTCTTATATGCATTTGAGCAAGTAAAAATAATTGTATAGATATATGCCTATATGCAAGTTCTTTTACAATTCTAAGAGTACAGCAACAGCTACTAATATACATATTTGTATTGCATATAGTCTATATGAATTATAGTGACATTGTTATAAGAATAACATTAATTCATTTTTTTAATATAAAAGTTTCTAGTTGAAATATTCACATATGTACAATCTGTCTCTACTCAGTGGGTCACACTTGAATGTTCATAAGGGAGTAAGGGTGAACAGATTATCTATTATGAATGTTACATGAACAATTCCTGATATCTCTAAAGCATAAGATTTCTGCAGTGGAATATAAGACTTCAAAACTATGTTTATGTATGCCTTGACTCATAATATGACGTAGGTAGCTAACTGGAAAGATTAATGGTAATATTACTAAGTCATTACATCATATGAATATGTATGATACTAGCTATTATGTAGGAAAATTGAGCATCATATAACTTATTGTAGTGATAGAGTAGCACAAATCTGCATGGACAGCAGACCTACACATATATTTGTGCAATGGTAAAATTACTAGGTCATTACATACATGGTGCTATGCCCTAAGTAATGCCTAATATTACACTCAACCTGTATGATGAGTAAGGGAGATACATAATTCTGGTAACAACAGAATTGAAGGAATATTGTAATTACATTGTTTCAATGGAATTAATACATTCATGATTAATGTTGCACTCAACTTGTATGATGAGTAAGTGAAATACATAATTCTGGTAACAGCAGAATTGTAGGAACCTTGTAGGTACATTGTATGAATGTTATTATTACATAATTGTATTAATTAATTTACAATATTACTACAATTAATTTAATTGTAGTAATACTGTAAAGTACATAATTGTATTAATGTTAGCATTTGTAGCTAAAAGTGTAGCAATTGCACTATTGTAGTAACTGCACTAATATTCTAGGAATTGTAGTAATTGAAGTAGTATTTTAATAACTGCACTAATATTATAGGAATTGTATTAACAGAAGTAGTATTGTAGTATTGTACGAAAAATCACACAGAAACTCCAGATTACACACACACACACACACACACACACACACACACACACTGGGCAAAATGCTAACCATTATGACCAAAAGAATTTTCATCGAAAGAGGCGTAAAATAGAAAGTGAGAAGGGCAAAGAAAGTCACAGGAGACGGCCAGTCAGGAGGCGCAAAAGACTGTATTCACAAACTTTGCTAAGGTTAGGTTATGCGTCTTCCACCCTCCCTTCCTCTGCTACCAAACACTTCACAACCTAGGAATATTTAAAAAAAAAATGTGACCAAACAATACGAATTTAGATAACTAATCACTGTTATGGACACTTGTTCATAATAAAAAGTGATTAACTCTTTTACTACGATGGCGAATTTTATAATTACTCTTGAGGCCTGACGACTCTGGTCTACTATGGAGAGACTTTTCGGGGGTTTGATACGAGTACAGTCTTTATCAATTCATTCAGCAAGAAAAATGTTTCCCAATGTCACTAATATATTCTAAATTTAAGAAATCAATAAAATCATCTGAGCTAGGATTTACCATCAAATTTTTTTTTTTTTTAGTAGCACAAGAAACATGAAGATTCTATTCTCTCCTTCGTGTCCTTCCTTACACACACACACACACCACTGGCGCAGTGGTAGCGTTCTCGCTTGCCATCTGGTAGACGGGAGTTCGCGCCTCGCTCAGGTTGCGAAAAGTTTCACTGACGAAGTGGGTGGTTACTGTCCCCCTTGAGCAAGGGGATGGGTGTGTGCGTGTGTGAAGGTCACAGCCTTGCCCATAGATCGGACTATATGAGCTCTCAGCTCCCTTCCGGGAGGGTAAAAGCTGACGATCACGACCAGCAAGTGATCCTGACCGACCCGGTGAGTTACACACACACACACACACACAACTATGACAGGGAACTTATAAGTTTCCGTAGCAGGAAGTTAGAACAAGAAATATACGAAGATCTACTCTCAAATATCATTATCCTTCCTTCTAGAACATCTCATAACTATGACAGAGAAATGAACTTAAATTTGTTAGCGAATCCCATTTAACCTTTATGAATGACTCCTCAGACGCCACCACCCCTACGCGCGCCTCCCTCGTCTTGACCCCGTCCCTCAGCACTATGCCTCTCACCTCCGCCCTTGATCTATGTTCCCATTAAGATAATCTTTCACATACTTGATTGACTTTATGAAGTTTTCTTTTATTTCATGTACATTCATATAAAAATAAAGTAGAGGTGACGTTTTTGGTTCGGTACCTATTTCAACACTGATTCTGGAACAAATATGTCTATGAATCTGATGTTTTATCAATGCCTTTTTCCTCAGCATTATACTAAATCTTCTTTTATATTTATTCCTATCATATCCATGATATATGGATCATTTATAGAACAATATTAGCCATACAAAGTTATCACCACAACTCTCACCCATATATGGCATCTCACATTTATGCAAATTGCTACCATTTAGTAATCACCAACCTCGCCAGTAGTGACAAACTCAATTAATCATTTCAGTATGATGAGTTTTTTTCCGGTTGACTTTTGCTGCCTCCAGACAATTTATTCAGCGGAGAGACTCTTCACAATGAAAGGTATAGATACAACTTTCACCTGCAACTTCTCTCAAAGATGTTATCAAATGCTTAATAAAATCGTCCGGAGTTTGAAAGAACAAATAAATAAAACGTGTCAATGGACTTAGGGGGCTTACACAAGTACTACCACACCGTATTACTCGTACCAGCCGACCACTAACAACACCAAACTCGCAGCTCTGATCACCTCATTAGTAAGTCCATCTACACTACCACATCCTTAACACACTGCACACCAAAACAATCTCTCTAAAATCTGCCTTAAAACAGCCGTCTCTCATGCTAAAATGTAACATGAGATTAATTCTAGAACATGATTATAATGCCAGTTAACAAAAATATGAAAATAATTCGTCAACTAGAATATGGTGATAAGCCCAGCTAACTGGAATACGATTATAATGCCAGTCAACTAGTGCTGTAATGTCAGTCAACTAGAATATGCTTATAGCCAAATACCAGTCAACTACAATAACTGTAATGAAGGTCAACTAGAATATGCTTATAATGCCAGTCAAGAAAGTGTCTTATATAAAGGATGTAGACCCGTAATAGTCTTATTCTGCAACTCAGCTGTTCAAACTCAAGCTGGAAAAGGACGAAAAACTCCGCCAGGTTAAAGTGGACGACCTCTAATATCGCTAAGACAACGATCGATACCATCACTACCACAATCTTATTATCACTACACTGACATCGTCTGGAAACAATAACATCTTCAGTATCGCACGATTATGGCCATCATCACCAACTCTCTGGCATCACCATAACCATTCTAGCACGACCATCAGTGGTATCTTGCCACTATCGCCACAATACTGCAACCATCACCTTCCATTCTTATCTTTTGTGAATCCTTTTGCATCCTTACCTTGATTACTGACATATTCACTTACTATATCAATTCACCTTTATCTTAGACTTCCACGTCTCTTCCTACCCCCAAACTCATTCATATGCTACATACCTTTGTCACCACGCTTTTCCTGTTCATTCTTTATAAGTGACAATATGGTCTCAGCCCTTTGATCATGAAACTGTCTTTGTCCCCATCCATCAAGAATCTCGTGCGTTATTATCTCTTTCCATTTCAGTTGCAGTCACTCTAAGTTTCATAATTTTCACACCACTCCGAAGTCTCACACCTATATGATAGGTTAGTATGGATACTTACACACCTGCATGGAAGTTACCTGCCGCCTGTTTTCAGATTACTGTTCCGTATTTATACAATCATCAACTTTCTTGGATCACTCTACTCTCCAAATTCTTCATACATTTACCTCACTTTTCAACCAAATTATCTTGGCGTGGGCCTTCAGCTTTTCCACCACTTCCATTCTCATCTGGTTCCCAGCACACCACACTGTAAATTATCTCTTAACTGTCAAAGCTCTAACTCCTCTTTACATTTACCTTTAGACCTCGCCGCTCACCCACATTCATAAAACTCTGAATTAGTCTACAAAGATTCTTTTCCTACGGCTACATAAACATAGAATTTATCTATCTACCTGTCTACTGCCAGACGACTCAATCCAGTAAGGAGTGGCCACAAACAAATCGCCTAATTTCACTGCTCTGCTCCCAGCTCACACACACCCCTCTCTCATATAGCTCTTCACTCCATCCCTCCATCTCATCCTCAACCTCCCCCCTCCCTCTCCCCCCCTCCACCTCACTCGCATACACTCTCCTCGTTAGTCTCTTGGTCTCCATCCTCTCCACATGCATGGCCAAGCCACCTCAACGTATTTCTCCTAACGCTTTCTATCATATCCACATCCACACCACAACTCTCCTTCACTTCCTCATTTACCAGTCTGTCTCTCGACGTAACTCCACATGCACCTCTTAGATAACTCACTTCCACTGCTCTCACTCTTGACTTGTGTCCTCCCAGCACGGTCCAAGCTACACTTCCATACGTTAAGGTTGGTATTACAATACTGTCATTCAGCGACTTTTTTACTTCCATGCTCACTGCCCTATTACTTATCACTGCTTTCAAAGAACCTCAACCTTTCTTCCCTGTTGTGCCCTTTCAAGCACTTCACCCTCTAACGTCCATCCTTACTCACCACACTACCCAACTTACCCAAGTACTTAAACGCACTCACATTGTCCATTTCCTCCTCATCCAGCCTAACCGTACATTCACTGGCTTCATTTCTCTTGAAGACCATAACTTTACTCTTTCCTACACTCTCCTTTAGATTCCGTTTCTTACACACTCTCCCAAACTCATTCACCAAGCCTTGCAGTTCCCCTTCGTCTTCACTGAACAATACAGTATCATCTGCAAACAACAGTACATGAAGTTTCCCAGACACTGCCCTCTCTCATTACGGTCGCCCCAGCATCAACTGGCCTTCCTTGTGCCTCTTTTATAACCCCATCCATATACAGATTGAACAACGATGGGTACGTGACACATCCTTGTTTCAATCCAACATTCAAATAGAAAAATTTACTCAGTTCACTATTCACACGCACTGCAGCCTTAGCCCCCTCATACATACTCTTCACGGCATTCAACAACTTCCCATTTACTCCATATATTCTTAATAGCCTACTTTCCACAATCCTTGTCTATTCACCCTGTCATATGCTTTCTCCAAATCCATGAAGGCAGCATACAACTTCTTTCCCTTCTCTAGAAACTATTCCACTAACGACCTAAGAATGAATATCTGATGTACACAACCTCTTACCTTCCTAAAACTCCCTGTTCTCCAACTAATTCCTCTGTTATTTCCCTGACTCTGTCAATACGTATCTTACCCTACACTTTTCCTATTACACTCAGAAGACAATGACCCTGTGATTACCACACATTTCTTTTTTTTCCTTTTCCTTTGTGCAGAGGAATAATTATATTTGACTTCCAATCCTCCGGGGCTCTACCTACATAGTATTTACATACATCATATTTAAAATATCACATCTCTTACCATTCACCACCTGGCAGAAACTAGCAAAACTTACCACTGCCACTTCATAATGATAACCACCACCATCATCAACCGATTTTTACCAGCATCACAACACAGCAACCATTGCCACTAGGCCAGACCCCATTGCCACCATCCTCTCACGGTTATCATCACATACCATGATGATCACTGTGGTAAGTGGTAGGCGACAGTCATCCACTAGCATGATGTAGCGCTGCCCACTTCTTTCTAACCTTTATCATTCTTTTACAGTGTCTGCCCTCCTCTCTTCCTGTTTTTAACATCCCTCCTGTCACTTTTATTACTCTTTCCACTTCAAGTGGCTCTCCACTAAGCGGCAAGCCTAATGGTTTCCTGTATCCCGGGAAGCCATTTACAAACTATGGGTGGTAACCATATTAGCAAATAACTGGGTGATGAAGAGTCTATGATGGTGACACTGTTAGCTGGGCGGAGACGCAAATAAGGCGTCCATCCTGGAACCAAACCTCCACACTCTTCGCCACGCCTCGCTCTGGTGAGGCGCTGTGTACAGCCAAGGCACATAAGTTCACCGGACGGGACGGACCTGCAGAGGCGGTTGCTTGCCAAAGGTATCTGATGGGTTTGCTCTGCCAGATAGACCGGGGTTACTCAACAACAATGATAATCAATGTTACAATCATCACTCTCACCAACACGATCCATCAACTTATTGTCACCACAATTATTACGGTACCTTTTTATCCCCGCTGCCGCGGTGCCATCACCCTCTTATTCTCACAACACCACCACTGTCACTATCATCACTATCATCCCCTTATCACCACTACCACACCATCTTTTTTTTTTTAATGCAAGGAAGAAGGAACCAGAGGCCACAGGCCTGCATACTGTTCCTTCCAAGAAAAAGCAAAAACAATACAAAAGAGAGCCAAATTCAAGATCCGTTCAATTCGAGATGCCTGGACACACTGCGTTTGAAAGACTGGAGATCATAGGAAGTAGGAAATACAGACAGAGGAAGACAGTTCCAGAGTTGACCAGTTGCATAAATGAAGGACTGGGAGTAACGGTTAACTCTTGCATTAGAGAGCTGGACAGAAAAGGGATGAGAGTTTGTTGCTAGACGGGTACTACGTGCCCGTCGTAGAGGTGGAGGGATGCAAGCAGACAGTTCAGAGGAACAGTGACACCCATTTATCCCATTACTACACTACTATCACCACCACCAAAGCACTATCGTTACAAAACCACCACCACCACCACCATCACCCTCTTATCCATGCTACCATATCACTACCACCACCGTCACCACACCATCACTCTTTAATCCTCACTAACCCACACTCATTAACACACCACCAAGTCTATTCAGTACCACATCAGCACCACTTCAGTCATTATAACCATCATCCTCTTATCCCCGCTGACACATATCAATACCACGCCACTACCATCACCACCTCCATCACCATCTCCCATTATTTTCTTATGTCCATTACGACCACACCACAATTACATCACAACTACTATCACCACTACTGCCATAACCACTACACCACTAGTACTGTCATTATAACCACTACTACCATCACCACTACACCACCAGCACTACCATCACCCCACTACCACAACCACACCACCAATACCGGTACCGGGTACTTCATATCACTACCAAAGCCAACACCACCACCTTAACTACCACCACAACCATCACTGCCACATCATTATCACCCTCATTCCTCTATTACCATGCTACCACCATATCATTATTACCACCACACAACCATCACTACAACATTACCATCACTAACACAAACATCTTCATCAAACTACTTGTTTCTACTACCACCACCACCACTATCACTCGTTAGCCTACCCTCTTAGCCTCATTACCACACCACACCACCACCACTACACCACCACAACACAACACCACCAACACCAACACCACTACTTTCTTAACATCACACCACACCGCACCGCACCGCACCACACCACCATGCCATCACCACCACCAGTTACACTCTCAACTCTGCTACCATACCATCACCATCATTGCCCTCTTAACCGCACCACACCGCCACTAATTACCCTCTTAGCTCCACTACCACACCACAGCACCACCACCATCACACTGTCCTCTCAACTCTACCACCACGCCACCACCACACTTCTTAACCCTACCACCACACCACAACCCAACTGCCCTCTTAACCCTACCACCACACTACCCTTCTAACCCAACCACCACACCATCACCACACTGCTCTCTTAACCTTACCACCACACCACCACCACACTGCACTCTTAACCCTACCACCACCACGACCACCACTGCCCCCATAACCGAACCGCACTACACGACACGACACGACACCACACCACACCACACCACTGCCCTCTTAACCGCATTGCACCACACGACACCACACCACCACTAGTCTAATTCGCAGCGTTACCACACCACAGCACCACCACCATCACACTGCTCCCCCCCTCACTATCACACCACACTACACCGCCACCAGCACAATCAACACGGCCACACTGAACCAGCACCATCACTACCACCCACTGCTTTCTTAATCCCACTGGGATACCACACCACATCACCATCACAGCACTCCCACACTCTGGGGACGCCATGTTACAATGCGCCGGATATGTATTTTTTTTTTTCCTAGCGACATGGTGGGAACTGCGTCACAGCGGCAGCGGAAGAGCGGGAGGGGGCAAGTCATTACACACGGCCGTCACGCCACACCGCCAAACCACAACGCCCCATCAACCACAGCCACCACACCAACAATTTCTACCACCACATCAGCAATCACTGCCGCAGAATCAACACTCACAGTAAAATACGTTACAATAACCTACAGCCACATCGCCATCAACTAACGCCAAAGTGCCATCAACCGGTGACAGCTACAGTAACAAAGGTCAAACACACACTGCCATAAGCCACAAGCACAATCAACAAAACTACAATACCGCAGTGCCATCAGTCACAACGCCACCACACACAGTCATAAAACCATCAACTACAGTCACAATGTCATCAACCAGAGCCACAGTAAAAACAAAACCGGACATTCAAAGAGTGCAACACCCGCGACCACCAGCTGGGCTAAGGGCTGAATAATTGGTTTTGCCTTGTCATCGTAACCTCTGATCAACTGCTTTTAAAACGAAATTATTTCGTTCTTGCCTGACCATTAACACTTTCAACAAGTTTGGTCCAAATCAGATCAAAATTACTGTCTGGGTTAACCTTCCCCAGTGACTCTGACTTAAACTGACTTTTGCCTGTGGTCTTAAACTCTGATTTACTGTTCTCAAAATCGAATATATTTATCCTTACCTTACCCAGAACCTTTCTACGAAGTTTGGGATAAGTTGGATAAAAACTAAGCTGACCTTGCCATGTGACCTGAACCTCTGATCTACTTCTAAATAGCAGAGGATCCACCCCTTCGCAGACCCTCAACCATTCCACCAAGTTTGATCCAAACGAGATAAATGTTTTACTTATCTGGTTCATACAGAGGCACATGGGTCGAGTTTTGACCTTGCCTTGTGACCTGGACCTTCGACTGACTGTTCTTAAAACTTACGCCCATCGTTGTTGCATTATCATGAACCTTTCCACTACGTCTTGTCTATATCAGATAAAAGTGTTCAAGTTCACCTTGACAGCTAAAGCTCTGACATTGGACCGTGACAGTGGCCTTTGGCCTATATTTTTTAAATATAAGCGGTCAGCACACACACACACATACACACTCTCTCTCTCTCTCTCTCTCTCTCTCTCTCTCTCTCTCTCTCTCTCTCTCTCGCTTCGTTCGCGATGTAGACATCACACTCACAGTGCTGTCCACCACAGCCACAGCGTTGTCAATCACGGCCACAGTACAAACACCACATCCACAGTGCTATCAGCCACATCAACACTGCCGTAAACCATAACCACAATGCCACCGATCACTATCAAAATGCCATTAGCCACACTCACAGCACAATTAACCACAACCACAGCAATATCAATCACCAGGTCAGCACTATTAACCACAGCCACAGTGCCATCAGTCACATTCAAAATACCAACGACAACAACCTCAATGCCATCAACCACAACCACAGCATCATCAGCCATAACTAGTGTCGTCAACCACTACCGCAGTGCCATCCACCACAACCAAATTCGTAGTGTCATCTCTCACAGACCAGACGAGTCATTAACCACAACCGCAGATCCCTATCATTAACCACAGCCACAGCACCACTTACTGCACATCATCACCACCCTAACCTAATTTCTCAGTTACAGGGGAGTAAACAGCAACCAAACAGATCCAAATATATACATATAGGAAAACAGAAAAAGTTGTCTCATGAGTAGGCCAAGGGAACACCAGTCTCTGGTTTCGACGCTCCATTTTATATTCCATATTCAATTAATGAAAATAATTTCAACTGAAGGATACGACTATACTTTTGGAAAATATGTTCCTGTATTAAACTACTTAAAAAGTGCTGACTGGCAAGGTTTTTCTGAGTTCTGAAATCTTAATATTTCAGAGTTACAAAATTGTGCGTAAACTTCAGTTTATCCGATGACAGGTCATTGTTCATGTCTAGTTTTACCGGGAGCATCGTCGAGAGGCAGAGATTAACTGTCTATATATCTATTGCCAGACGCCTTGATCCCGAACGGGGTGGCCACAAACAAATCGCCTCCATGTCACTCTGTCCTCTGTCATTTCACTACCACGCTCCCAACTCACACACCCCTCTCTCATATACCTCTCCACTCCATCCCTCCATCTCATCCTCGGCCTCCCCCTCCCTCTCGCCCCCTCCACCTCACT
>JAGKTI010025225.1:0-14060 GCA_018397915.1 Birgus latro
ATACAGTATGTATATGTGCTGAAATTTGCACTGTAGGAAAGAACATAAAACAGTGCAGATGCCATGAGGACCAGTGAGATATGCTAAAATATGAAGTCCTTAACCTGTTCAATCGGAATATGTAAAAACTTTATTCTTCCTACTCTGATGCAGTTTTATTCAAGTTAGGAAATGTTTCTCATTGTTGATGTGCCCCAAGTTCATTTGAAGGTGAACCTGGTGGATTGCAGACTCAAGCTGTCTTTCAGCTGTCCACAGTCCTTCTTCTGGGGAACAGGGAGTTTATATCAGTGGGTTGCCTATTGTACAGAAGCCACTTTGTAAAGCCATCTCACATACAAGAGAAATAAGCTTCTCCTTAGTCTCACTTGTCATATATAAACCACCTGAAGACAGCAAGAATAAAATATAAAATACATCATTGGACTGAAGGAGTTTAAGCAGCAGGCATTCTGTGGCTGGACTGAACAACCATCCATGCACAATATCTGTGGTGGTGGAATGATACAGCCGATCAACCCCTTCAGCCAAAGGATGTAATTTTTATTTTTTGTTTTCCAATTATATACAGTATATTTATTTTGCTACAGAGAAACTAGCTGAATTGGAGGGGTTGAATTAATTTTTTAAAGAAGCCACTGACACCAAAAGGTTGTTCTGAAGTTGAATGAAATACCGTACTGTAGTCTGGCAGTAGCAACGATGACATAGCGAGGCAAAATAGGTTAAGAATCATCATTTCATGCCTGGCAAATGGATGACATTAAGCTGATATACAGGTATGGGCAATAATACCAGTCCACAATATAGTTAAAGTTATGAAACTTGTGTATAAGTTTCTAAGAAGTTTGTTAGGTTCTGAAAATAATTTTGTCAGGTTTCAAAATATAATTGCACACTGTTTTGTTATTGCTGTAAGGAAGTGAAACAATATACAGTACTGAATATATATATACATATTGGTACCTTGCTAGTAAATGTATCGCCTTTAGGCAAACAAATAATAGTTAAGAAAGTGATACAGGATAATCTTATAGATGACTGAATAACACATGGAAGAGGTTAAGTGGAGGATAGTAAGGCAAATACAGTTTTAGGTAGTACTGTAGAACAGACAGGGTTGATGAACAGTATGAAAAATTATTTAGGTACCTTTTGATTGATGGGAGGCATCTGGTAATGTTAAGCCATGCTTCCATGATTGATGTATGTAGACAGATTATTCAAAAAGCAGCTACAGTATTGGGATTGCTTGGAGGGAAAATTATACCAAACTGCTGTATGTGGGATTTGACTAGGACAGTGATAGCTTTGACTGAGTAGTACCAGTACAGTGCCTTTCATATATGAGTGTCACAGTGTAAAGAAATCATTACCAGTACAGAATATAAAATGAGAAAGTGACAGTGTGGGTTGTAGCTCTTTGAGTCATTGAATATTAGCCCCACGTGAGATGTAGCTCTTATTCATTGAAAAATTAGCCCCTTTGTGTCACCTTAAAATTATTTTATTAACCTTAGGAGAGACTTTTTGAATTTTTGAATATGAGGGGTTTAACCCTTGTTAACCCTTTCACCACTAACGAACATCCTAAGCTATGTGAAATTGCCTGATTGCAGAAATATTAAATAATTATGTATTACATTAAAGATTTCAGGCAATTTAAGTGTGAAGATAGTAACTGAATGAATTACTGTAGTCCAAAGATAAGAAAGGACTGTGTTGGATGAACGGTTGATGATTTTGCGAATGTTTACAAGAAGCAGGGAGATGCACCTGAGCTTGGCAGCTATTGGAATTTGAAGCTGTCACTATATACAGTAATGATAGTTGCTGAGAGGGACTGGAAGAGCATGATTAAGGAGGGAATGAAACTTGACAAGATGCAACATGGAACCTATTAATTATGATTATTACACTTTGGTATTAACATGAGACACTAAATGCTCATCAGATGAGTGAAATTCTAGCTGTTAAAGCTCTTGTAAATTAACTCAGGCAACCCTTTTTCTGCTGTTGAGACATTTCAGAACTTTTTTTCAGGTAATACCAGACAGGTTTGGTAAGAAAATGTAGTCTTGTTAATCAAAGTAATTTGATAAGATGCCCAGAAAACCATGCAGTGGGCAATAAACAGCTTTGGAATTGAAGAATGGTTGGTTTATGTGGTAATAAGGTACCATAAGATGGTTCAGGAACTTGTGTGAAAGTGGGGTGTACAGTGATTACTTTTACTCTTTGACTGCTAGGATTTCTTTTGACTGTCACTTAGTATTAACCATAATAAGATTCCTAGATGTAGTAACAGCTGAGAAAAGGTTACCCAAGATAACTGTTGAAGCCTTGGATTGCTACTATTTCTCTCAGTTGAATAGTTTTCTGTTGTTAGTCTGAATAAAATACCCAGTTGTGTCAATCATAGAGGAGGGGTTGAAAGTAAGTGTACATCAGGGAGACTTGTGACCCCACTTCAGTATTATTATTAAAAGTGTTTGAAGTACTGTCATGGGACACCAGGCCTGATATGATGGAGGAGCTGGTGTCAGATGATGTGATTCTGAGTACCAGTACAATAATCAAGGAAGGTGGTCTGAAGTAGCAGTATGGGAAATGAAGGAAGTATAATCTAGGGTTTTGAGACTTGCAGCCATATTTTTGGTACCATAGGAGACTTAGCACCTCCTCATTGATTTGTTCTCAATAGTACATTATTTTCTATTTTGTTCATTACTGAAGCAAACTATGTTGGTTCTAGGAACAAAAAAATAACATAAAAAAGAATGACAGGGTGTAGTCCAGTACACACAACAAATAACAAAGAAAAAAGTGCTACAAAGTGTCTATATCACCTAGCATAAAGCCAAGAGAGAACGTAGGAAAGACCAAACTTATGGTGAGTGGAATGAGGCAGTAGTCAGTGGTCTTGTGCCTTATGCTGGAAAGGGCTACATTTTGTGTAATGTTTGTAGGGGATGTGTATTTGAGAGATACAGTGGTGTGAAATGTAGACTGTAAATAAAACCAGGTATGCCTGTGTCTTATGCTAGGAGGATCATGTGTACCACTCAAGGCCAGAGGAAATTGTCAGTTGGGATGTAGTGTAATGCCATTTTTTTTACATATAATATAGGTAGTATAAGAGTAATTTAAGTTAGTATAAGTATAGTTTAAGTATATAATGTATGTAATTTACATTAGGTTATGTAAGTGATAAGTGTATATTCTGGACCATGTTAAAATGTTGTAAAGTGTGAAGTGGACTTTGTAAATCATAGTTTGGGCTTGATTTTATTAGTAAAAGCAACTGGTCAAGGAGACGGGAGCATCTGGTTCCGATAGAGTGATACAGAAAGTTAATTTGGAACATATATTGGCGAGGAGTCATATTTACAACTAGAATTCAGATTTTTGTACTTGGGCTAGTGTTTGCTGTATTGTTCTACTGAATAACATTGTCTAAGAACTTAAGTAAAGCCAGACTATTGATTATTGTCATAGATGACCACAAAAATTAATTTATTTGGCATAGACCTCAGTTGTTGCATCATGTTTGTGGCGCCGCGGACTAGAACAGAGAGAAATTGTATCAAACCGTGATTTCAGGCATCGTATGTTAAATTGTTAGACCTATGCTATTGCCACAAAATTTAAATCATCATAAGTTATATTTTTATAAGTAGAGTAATGCGTACGTGTTTATTGCAAATTCTGGTGCGATGTGATAACCTGGAGACTGTAACGTGACTGTTTGTAGTTAGAGCCAGACAGTGAGATCGGAGCGGATGTTGGCGAGCGCGGGCTCTCACGTGCCCGGGAAGCGTCACTCTCCAGAAAGACTTAATTGGGTGTGGACGTTTCAGAACCGGCAAATGGCGTTGGGTCATGGAGTCTGCACCGGCCATTGTATGAGAGTCACATCGACCAGTGCCCGAAAGCCCTTTACACTAATTTACACATAGTCTATTTCCAATGCACAGTATAGTCAAAGTCGGTTGGTCCACTTAGTAAGCTAATAACTATCAAACAAATGTAATATGTTGGTTAAAGGTGTGTGAGGCAGAATAGTGTATTGTCCTGCCGTCTGGTGCGCTGTGAGTGCTGAGATTGCATTCTGTAATAATCTTGGTTTATGAATATTTTTCCTAGATATGTTATGTGGTGAACCCAGGTAAAATAGGAATGATTTCTTTAGAACTGGAGTAAACAGTGTATTACGTGTAACTGGGTATCGCTACGAGTCCGTGTGTGACCGTGGTGTGGTTTATGGGAGTTACCCCTATTGAAGAAGTTTTCTATGATGTCGTCGGGATGTGGTTATTATCATGTAATGCGTTAGACGGGACAGATGAATTATAATCTGTGTGGAATAGTTCTTGCATACTCTCTTTCAATTNTTCTGGCGTAATAGAGACTATTGATTTATTAAGGTCTAGTAATTAAATCTTGCTTGATACTCTTTCATTTTGTGTAAGTTAAGGATAATAATATAGATAAGTAAATTTAAATAGAATATGTTTGGTTATAATCCTATGGGGTAGTATAAGTATAGACTGAGTGGCCCGCAAGGCATGATACATCTAAAGAACCATGCTCTCCTATAAAATGCTCACGTTACCTTGTTAGTGCCAGAGGCCCCTTGTCCCTCTTCCATCGTATGGGCCTAAATCATAAATAACATTAATTTTTTTTTTTTCCCGGCAACTGCTGGGTGGTGGCAGCGATACCAAATAATTTTAATTATTAACGAGGCCTTCTTAATGTTTTGGCAGTAACAGTAAACACAGGAATAATATTTAATCCTCGCAGTAGACTGATGTTCAATCGGTGGGATTAATTAATTCAAATTCTCAAGGGGGCTTAAAATTAGCGCCACTACACTGGTGTCAGTTCGGTGGGATTTATTTATTTTATGGGTATTTTTCTCAAGCTTCAAGAGTGCTAAATTTTCAGCACTACAGTAGCTCTCGCTTAGACTGAAAATGTTTTGATTCTTAGCTGGTGTGATTAGTACGGGGGTGGTGTACTAGCTGTTACATAAGTCAGAATTGGCTTTATTAAATTTACAGGGACGCTGTCCTTACTAATAATGATGGGACTCAAGGGTAAGGAAATTGTATGCATTACATGTGAGAAGTGAAATGGAAGCAGTAAAGGATGATGTCCACACATCTGAGCATAATGAAATAAGAATGGTGGGATGAACGTGTAATATCACACGAATGTACAGAAGGATGTGTAGAGAATTAACAGAACTCATGGGTATTGAATGTATTAATGAAGTGATGCACAAAGATAGGAAATGTTTGGGACACATAAACAGAGTGTATAAAAATAAGGGACATATAAACAGAGTGTATAAAAGTAAGGGACATATAAAGTGTATAAAAGTAAATGACATATAAACAGAGTGTATAAATGTAGCCCTTTGAGAAAATAAGTAAAACCTGGAATGAGATTTTAAGGAGGGACTGCAGGGTCGGGGAGATGCAGCAGGGAACAGTGCAACTTGGAAAGCCGTCAGGTTAACAAGGCTGGTCTGTGCATGAATGGAACACTGCCTTTTAAGATACTAGTAATGTAAAGGTATGTAGACCTTGCATCCCCCTGGGAATATGGACATGAAAGATGTCTATTCACTCAAGCATCATCTTATAATTAATACTAACTCTCATATTGCTCTACCCTTTTTCTCCCACCTTCTTCAAGAACTACCTCACTCTCAGTCACACCATTTTACCCTGTCTTCCTGTGCAGACTCTTCATCTCTGTCTACCTATCTTTTGCCAGATGCCATAATCCCTTAAGGGGTGGCCATTTTTCTCTGAGTTCATTGTTTTATGGGGCGTGCACTAACTCTGCCAATCCACTTGTTGACATGTAAGGAACACGTATGGTTTGGTTATATGATTACCACCCTGCATTGTAATTGTTTCTTGGCTTAAGAAACCAATAGGCTTGTCACTCAAGGTAAAACAACCTGAAAAGGAAAAAAAAGTAATAAAAAGTGGCAGAAAAGATGGGAGGAATAGGAAGAGAGGAGGGCAGACACAGAAAAAGAATGATAAAGGACTAAAGGTGAAGGAATAAGTAGGCAGCAGTTCGTCAAGGGAGTGGATGATGGTCACCACCAAACATTATTCATCCTTATCCATTTACTGTACTATTCAGCATCTTTTTGGAGTACTATACTGTATAATCTTCAAGACACTGTAATCATTTACAGTACTACAAGTTTTATTTTCGATGGTTTGATGTTTTTATATCCTGTTTCATCCTTTATCCATTTACAGCACTACTACCCAGCTACCCAGTGCCTTCTTTAAGTACCATACTGTACATTCTTCAAGATACTGTAATCAGGTAATACAAGATTGCCCCAATTTTCGACGATATTTTATGCTGATTTTCATACCGAGTATAATGCTGCTTGAACTGAGTTTTGCTTTTTCAGTGTCATCAATGTCATAAAAAGTGACGATAAATTTTGTAATTAATAGGATAAGAAACGTTAAACAAACGTGCTAGTTGAACACATTGCATTGTTTAGACTGGCAGTATGTATCCATTATTACTGCTGTGATTATATGAAAAACTAAATTTGGTGCAGCTATGTTTACCCGTTACATTATTCAAACTAGTTTGAGGGGACTATACGATTTCTGAAGTTAACTGTTGCCGTTCTGATTATCTTATTTATGAATACTGCACAGGACAGGTATGAAAATCAGTGAGCAATAAAACCAAGTCTCGTATTAGAGGCAAATGAACAGTACACAGTATTGGCATGTTTTCATAGGAGGGTACTGCGATGTAAAGGTCTTGAATCATACGCTAATACTCGTATACAATCATCTGTCATTAAGGTAAAAAGACTACTCTTCATGTACCAGCTGTAACGTTTGCGAAAACTACTGGCAACCTCGGGAAAAAAATCGACGTTCGGTTTCAGCTGTTGACAGTCTTGAATTTGGGGATACCTTTATCCCCTCCCCTTTATTTTAATTTTGCGTCATATGGAGTTCGTTTTAAAAAGGCACAATTATTAATTTTCTGTGGTTGGTCAAAGGTGATAGATTTCAAGAACGAAAAATATGGAAAGTTGGGAAACCCATATTCTTAGGTTTGTCAACGACGTTTTACGGAGAGTGGTGACTGGTGCGATGCAACCAGTGATGCTGATTGTGTAACTTTGAAAAATACACAGTACGGTCAGCAGTGTCAAATGGATTATGTCAGATCTCTACATGTGCAGACACCTGTTTTACGTAGGAAATACGTCGAAAGTTCAGCAGCCTTGGTAAGTAGGCCAAAGCCTTGGCTACTATATTTGTCAACTTCTCTCGTACAGTTTATAGTGGACGGTAAAGGAGCAGAAGTGTGTGCAGTATATTGTATTTTTCGTCAGTCAATCAATCAAATCATTTCCTGTGGCACCGCACGGGATGCATAGGGCCACCTCCTTCAGGTCCCACCAACACACTACTCCACTCCTACTTCTCGTTGTTGTAGCACGTGTAAATTAGTTTGCGGCTTCATTGTGTTCATACCTAACCTGCCCACACTTAGTGTAATATGAAACACCCCCCCCTCCCCATGTAAAATAACATCTTTCAGTGTCACGTCATTGAAAGTTCTAGTTAGAGTAGCTTTCTCTCTCTCTCTCTCTCTCTCTCTCTCTCTGTTAGAATATGATTCAAGTTCCTGTTTATTTAAGGGCGTGCTAATTTTTCTCGTTTAACTTTGTGGGTAGCTAACCTCATTGTTATAACTATGATGCAGAACTGTCGTCCTAGGAGGATCGTAAAAACGTTGAAAATTTAGTTCCCAACATAATCATAATTGTGAGAAAAAACAAGCGTCTTAGATACTCCTCACTGGAGAAAGTTATCTAAGTTTAACAGAGGTAAATTTGCATAAGTCTCGTGAGAAAATCAGGCAGTTAAATCCCCTAACTCACCTACAACCACCTTTCATCTACTAGCTAGTTCCCTAAGATTTGGCCAAATCAATAAGGTCATTTAGCTATACAGTAGGTGCGGAAAGTGTTGACACCATCTTAAAAAAAGAAAACATTCTTGTGGTTAGCAAGGAGAAACAAATAAATTAACACTCATCATTGAATTTAGTATTTACTGGCATTCCCCTTCACCTTTATTATCTTCTTAAGTGGTCTGGGGAGACTGATGGCGTAGTTTTGCAGAACAGACGGACTAAAACTGCTCCATAGCTGCTTGACTGCAGCCTCAAAGATGATGTGTCCATACTACGCAGCTGCCGCTTCATGTGCACCCATAAATTCTCAATGGGATTGATATCTGGGCTGTTTCCGAGCCAATCTCGAATAAAGGGAACCTCACAGTCTGTTAGCCACTGTTTCACTGACTTTGCAACATGTGCAGGGGTGGAATCTTGCATAAATACTCTTGCCTTGGTTTTTTCAAGAGTCACTTAAAACATCACATAAGAGCTCCAAATAATTGTTCTAGTTCACTTTTTCATTTGCAGGTAGAATTATCAACCTAGCAACACCTTAATATGTAAAGGAGCCCCAAGCCATGAGTGAGGCTGGGTATTTAACAAACTTGGCCTGGTTTGCGGTACACTTGTGATGAAGGGGTACCAGTGACAGTAAATGTTGACTCATCACTCCAAAGCACAGTTTTCCATTGCTCCTCACTCCAGGCAAGATATTTCTTACAAAAATTTACTCTCTTTTTCTTCTGAAGTGCAGTTAGCTGTGGTTTTTTACGAGCACAAAAACTCCTGTAGCCCAGATCGTCATGCAACAGCTGCTGCACACTTCTGACAGACACATCTGCCAGCAACTATGGGTTCTTTTCTTTTAAATCCCATGCTGTTAGCCTTGGATCCTTGCTAACTTGCCTTGAGATCAGCTGACGGGTCCTGAAGGTTGTCTTACGAGGTCTCCCAGGCTTGGGAAGTGGAGTGGGAGGAATGGCTTCCCCAGTGTCCTTGAACCGTTTCACCAGTCTCTGCACTGTCCTCAGTCTAACACCATCTGATTTGCAATAAATGGGAGTTTGTGGCCAGCCTTGTATAAATTAATCACTTCCACACATTTGTCCTTGCTTGTGGTTACTTTAGGCATGATGAGAATGTGGTAGGTAACCAAATAACTGTGTTATTTGAGTTAAAACATGCCATCGTGGCGCATCACACACAGAGACAATCCTCCTCCTGTGGCTGCCCAAACATTACTGAGCCTGCTCCTGTGGTGCCAAACCTATCAAGCAGGGTTGCCAGCTCCCGTTGAAAAAGCGTCAGCTCATTTCGCATCACAGGGGAGGGTAGTATTGACCCTACTTCACTTAAACAGAAAAAGAATGATGTCGACAAAAAAGCGTCAATACTTTCCGCGCCTACTGTATAATGAGTCGAACAACAAGATGACGACGGGCGTGCTGTTTCGGTCTTTCCTGGGCAATCAGGCATCCTTTAGGGTGTATGTACAAGGAGCGTAGCTACTGACGGAGTGAAATCTGCTCAAGGAGTGAGCAACAAGGCAAACTTCTTGTCCCTCATAGGATAGAAAGTTGCTAAGTATTGCTTAATTACAAGTCAAGTACAGCTAACTTACTCCGTAAAATATACAAGGTGAATCTAACTTAATCTAATCTTAGTTTTAATTAAACTAAACAAGATATTCCCCCTTTTCTACAGATAGATATACTGTATATATATTAAAACTGGCCTCCCGTTTGATCGTGGGCTTTTTCATCTTTACCACGTCATTCACGCAGGCGCAGTTTAGGTCAGTGGAGAATTCCCTAGTTTTTACATGTATGTACATAGTTGTCTACCAATGTTAAACACAGTAGCATTTAATTTATTAATAATAAGAATAAACAGAATGTAATCTCTGGGTTTTTAAACCTCTCAAGTACGTTTTCCTGCTCTTTAACGATCGACAACTAAAGTAAAAAGGACAACCGCTCGGGGGGAAAATATTTCCCACAGCTTTGGGGCCGGGCGAAAAATGATACGCTGTATCATGTAATGTGTCCCTTTGCCCGAAGCTCTCTCCACAGATCTCTGGAGCCCTGTGCTGCAAGCCTTCTAGGTCGCACGTCTTGACCCAATTGTTCTCCACCATCCTCTGTTTCCAGGGGAGCCGTTAACTCTAGGGGCACCAGTTTATCTATCGTTTTCATACTGAGATGTCCCCTACATTTAATTTTTACAAGTCTTAGCACCCCCTCTGAGTCTGGATGTGTGGAAATCACCTTAGCTAACGGCCACTGGGATCTTGGTTGTTCGGTTTTCACTAAGACCACATCTCCTGTATTTATAACTGATTTGTTGCTGGCAGCCTGAGCCCCATAATATCTTTCTCTTAGGCTCAAGAGATATTCTTCACTCCAATGTCTATTCCAGATATCCAATACCCTTTTAAGACGTTGGTATCCCTTGCGCAGATGTTGTCCTAGTTCATTAGTTCCAATTGTAGGATCATTTATTTCCTCCTGGATATCCACACAAGGTATTGGATGAAGTTTCCTGCCATGCAACATATGAGCAGGTGTCAGTGCTTCAATTCCAAGGCTAGTATCATCTAAATAGGTTAACGGTCTATTATTAATCCTAGCCTCAATTTCAGTTATCACCGTTCTCAGTTCCTCTCTGTGTAGAGTTTTCCTTAGGCAGTTCTTTACTATTCCAATCATTCTTTCTGTAAATCCATTTTGCCATGGTGCTCTTGGAGCAGTGAACTGCCAGATACAATTTCGGACTCCCAGTGCTGTCTTAACCTTTGGGTCATTCATTATGTTCAAAAGTAAAGGTGCTGTTCCAACGAAATTAGTTCCGTTGTCGCTTATTAATCTAGTAGGACAAGACCTTCTAGCAGCAAATCTTCTAAATACATTCAGGAATGTCTCTGAACTGAGATCTTCTGCCATTTCTAGATGGACTGCCCTCGTATAGGTGAAGGTAAACAAACATATATACACCTTATGGGGAGTTCCCTCACCCGTAACAGTTATAGCCCCTGTATAATCAACTCCAGTTACCTTGAAGGGCCTACTAACATTTACCCTATCCTCTGGTAAAGCAGGTGGTCCTGGGTAGTCATATGGCCTTTGCTCATACCTCCTGCATATTATACAGCCTTTGAGATATTTCTTTACAACCGATCTACCCTTAGGGATCCAATACCTTTCGCGGACTCGGGCCAAGGTCTGCGGCACACCTCCATGAAGAGTCAAGTCATGGGCTTCCTTTACAATTAACTCTACAAAATAATCTTTCTTGGGTAGCAGTATAGGATGTCTAGTTTGGAGAGGTAAATCAGCCTTTATTATTCGGCCACGGCATCTAATCAGACCTTTTCCGTCTAAGAACAATCCTAAATCTCGGATCAATTTGTTCTTATCAGTGCCTTGACATAAAAGGTTAAAAATTTCTCCATAATACTTCCTTTGTATCCTTCTCAACCAATATTCCGTGGGATCAAACTTCTTAAACCCCACTTTCTTATTAAAAAATTTAACAACTAACCTAGTGGTGTTAATGAGTTGTTTTATAGATGAGAATCTGCTAATGTCAATTATTCCTGGCTCAGGTACTGCTGGATCCAAGTTTACAACACTAACCTCAGCAATACTATACAGTTTTTGCTCAGGCCAATCCTTAGTGAGTAACCATTTAGGACCTTTAAACCACAAGTCATCCTTGATCAATTTCTTTACTGTGGAACCTCTTGAAAGTAAATCAGCTGGATTTTGTTTAGAGGATACATGCATAAACTTAAATTTAGAAGACATTTCTCTTATAGTCTTCATTCTATTGCGGACAAAAGGAATTTTACTGTCATCCTTTCCTATCCAGTAAAGACAAATTTTACTGTCAGTCCATATATAAATATCCCCAAACTGAGTATCCAGAGTAGTGGTTAGATACCTGGCCAATTTAGTTCCTATCTCTATGGAAGCCAATTCCATTTGAGGTAGGGTTCTTCCCTTAATTGGTGCAACTCTGGCTTTGGACATAATAATTTTACTGTCATGTCCTGTTGCACAATAAGCTACTGCTCCATATGCCTTCTGAGAAGCTTCACAAAAAATGTGTAAATGTGATTTCTCGTTACTGTTTATCATCCTGGGAATACTTATGCTTGATGTTTTTTCAAATTCCTTCTGAATCTGTTCCCACTGTTCAGCATACGTTTCACCTAATTCTGTGTCCCAGTCTAACTTTTCTCGCCAAGCCTCTTGCACTAAACATTTTCCCCTAATAACTATAGGACTGATTAATCCTAATGGGTCAAATAACATGGAGACCTGACTTAACAGGGACCTCTTGGTGAGAGTGACATCAGAGAACTTAATCGGCTTTAAACTTATTTCATCAGCCTTTGTATCCCAGTTAAGACCCAACACATTTTGAGTTTTGGGAATGTCAGTATTTGGATAGTCCTCTTGTATTTTATTCCTCAAAAGCAGTGAATTTGTATTCCAGCTCTGTAGTGGCAAATTTGCCTTCCCACATTCGGAATTGGCTACTTCATAAGCCTTCAATACTTCCGTCTCTGTATCAGTAACACCTTGCAAATTATCCATGTAAAAAGCCTGCCCTATTTCTGGGCATTTAGCCCTTTCAAAATGATGCTTCAATGTGTTGCAAAGTAGGAAAGGACTAGCACAAGAGCCAAAGAGCACCGACTGGAAACAGTAGGTTTTCTAAGGACTATCCTCATTTTGAGGGTCATGAGGCCAAAGGAATTTTGTAAATTTCCTGTCCTCCTCTCTCAATCCTATTCTGAGAAAAGCCTTACTAATGTCTGCTGTAAAAGCATAAGGTTTCTCTCTAAATCTTAGTAATACATTCCCTAACTTCTCTGTTAGTGTAGGTCCATAGTATAGGCAATCATTTAAGCTGGCTGACCCCTTGGGCGCTTTACTACTACAATTGAAAACTATCCTTATGGGAGTTGTTACTGAATCTTTGCTTACAGCATGATGTGGTAGATAATGTCCCTCCTTATGGTTAACAGGGACTTCTAATTCTTCAATAAATTTATTCTTCATTTGATCCTTTATAATATTATCATATATGGTTAAATGTTCTGGGTTATTTCTCAACTTTCTTAGAAGAGAATTTAACTCAGCTTTAGCTGCTTGGAAATTTGTAGGTAATTCCAAATGGTTTAGTTTCCATGGTAATCCTACCCAATACTGTCCATCCTTAAATTCCACAGACTGATTATACAAATCCAACGTTATTTCATCTTCAGGGGTTGGATCTTCAGTGTGTATTCCTACACTGTCTAGGTCCCAAGGTTTGTGTACAGGTTCAATTTTTTCATCTAACAAGTCATTTATCTGAGTAGGTTCTAATTCTACACCTATTCTAGCTACCATCAATGACTGTGTGGGGGTAACAAAGACTGAATCTACTAATTTGGCATCTCCTTTGTCTTTCTTAGGAAAAGGCAGCTGACCCATAATAAGGTTACCTCCTGGACTCTTGAATAACTGTACTTTATTCTTCTTAAAGGTCCTGTGTAAGAATCTTCCACAGTAATCTGATCCAATTATCATTTTTATGGGACCCACAGTATCTGATTTTACATTATGTTTTGCCAATCTTATCCCTGAGCTTTGCAAATTATCAGAGGTTTCCTTTAGTCTATCTATCTATCTATTGCCAGACGCCTTAATCCCGCACGGGGTGGCCACAAACAAATCGCCTCCATGTCACTCTGTCCCCTGCCATTTCACTACCACGCTCCCAACTCACACCCCCCTCTCTCACATACCTCTCCACTCCATCCTTCCATCTCATCCTCGGCCTCCCCCTCCCTCTCGCCCCCTCCACCTCACTCACATACACTCTCCTCGTCAGTCTTTCACTCTCCATCCTCTCCACATGCCCAAACCACCTTAACGTGCTTCTCCTAACGCTTCCCATCACATCCTCAACCACACCACAACGCTCCTTCACTTCCTCATTTGTTAGTCTTTCTCTCCATGTGACTCCACATGCTCCTCTCAGATAACTCATTTCCACTGCTCTCACTCTTGACTTCTGTCCTTCCAACA
>JAGKTI010025227.1:0-14060 GCA_018397915.1 Birgus latro
GAGAGAGAGAGAGAGAGAGAGAGAGAGAGAGAGAGAGAGAGAGAGAGTACACAATACATATACAGTATACATACATATGCAAATACATACACATATACAATTATATGTATAAATTGTAGACACACACACACACACACACACACACACACTTCAAACACGCACACACACACACACTCCAAACACGCACTCACCTACAAAAACACCCACGCGCATCTGCACAAAAGCAAACATACAGAAGCACGTACACAAACTGCTGCATATTCACCACGCCAACCCAGATGTCATACCCGTCTCTCTCTCTCTCTCTCTCTCTCCCTCTCTCTCTCTCTCTCTCTCTCTCCACACACACGGAAGCCAAGCAACATCACGAATACGACCTCGCTTCACTGTCATTGTGTGTGTGTGTGTGTGTGTGTGTGTGTGTGTGTGTGTGTGTGAAAGCCTGGGCAGTAGTGAGTGGTTGTGAGTATACGCCAGTGTGGGTGTGTTTGGTATATCTTGGCTTATTATAGCTAGATAGATAGATGGATATAGATATAGATATATAGATGTGTGTGTGTGTGTGTGTGTGTTGGAAAAATGATGTCCACTCTTGATTAATGAGTGAGTTTTGCTAGATACGACTGATTAGGGGAAAGGTAGGTATTCATGAATATTTTTGTTTGTAGGTATACAGTATATGTACTAATGTATACTATACCCTGTTTGACTGACCAATCACACAGCCAACCCAGCTCTAAATTTCATCTCTTATATGTCGCTGCCCGAAGCTATGCTGAGAATACTTTCATTTGTACTAAACGCTCTGAACTCTCAGGCTCATATTCTTCCCAATCCTTCTAACACTTTGTCAAAAAAACCTTCTATCAACTTTACTTAATCCTTCTTCCCTCCTCTTTTCCTTTCTGGTGGCGCTGTTGCTGTTTCTTCTACAGATGAAATCAGAAATCTTTGCTCAGACTTCCTCATCCATCTCCGCCTTAGACGATTCCGTTGCTGTTCCTCCATTTCTTCCCCCCGTCTGGTCTTCTCATGACTGACATTAAAATTTCTTCAACTGATGTATTTTCTCTCCTCACTGGTCTCAGTACTACCAATGTATCTGGGTCTGATGGGGCATTTCCTGCTGTCCTCAAGAACTGTCCGTCTGTACTTATCCCTTGCCCTGGTAAAGTTTTTAACCTTTGTCTGTCGATTTGTATCTTTCTCTCTTGCCGGAATTTTACATTTATCCAGCATGTCCTAACAAGGGTTACCACTCCCATCCTCTAACTATAACCCAATTGCTTCAGCATCGTGTATTTCCAAACTGTTTAAATATGCTATAAAAAAAATTAAAGTAACTTTCCCAAAAGAACATTTTTTCCAATCGCCAGTATGGGTTCTGAGAGGGATGTTCCACTGGTGATCTTCTCACATTTCTTTCAGACTCCTGGTCATCCTTCTTTCAGGACTTTGGTAAAATATTTGCCTTTGCAATTGGCATCTCAAAGGCTTTCAATCGAGTCTTGTTAAAATCTTTAACTTCACACTACCCTCATAGTTTCTATTCTCCTGTCTGTGCCTTCATCTCTGGCTTTCTTTTTGATCATTCTTTAACTGCTGTTGTAGATTTCCACCGTTTTTTTCTTAGAGCTATGAATATCTGTGTTCCTCAGGGTTCCCTCTTATCACAAACTCTCTTCCTTCCATTTATCAATGCCTTTCTAAGCTATACATGTAACCCTATCCAATGCTACAATGACTTCACCCATTCACCGACCCATTTGCATCTCACACCGTCCACCTCAGCAATTACATCAACAACACGGGATGGCACAACTAATGTCTGATTTTGTTCATATCTCTGATTCAGATAAAGGTAAGC
The DNA here is from genome assembly GCA_018397915.1 of Birgus latro. Taxonomy (NCBI): domain Eukaryota; kingdom Metazoa; phylum Arthropoda; class Malacostraca; order Decapoda; family Coenobitidae; genus Birgus; species Birgus latro. The sequence goes on from JAGKTI010025227.1 coordinate 1,868, forward strand.
TTGTTTTAAATGCATCAACAACTCAGTTCTTAAATCTTCTGGCACATCAGTATCTTCTGCAGGAGTATCCTCTACATATTTACAATATCCAACTCAATCCTGCATCATCTTTAAACATACTTAGGGTTTCATTCCCTAGGAATATATCTTGGAAATATCATATGACCTTTCTTGTAAAATCTACTTTTCGGAGATTAGATGTGCTCTGACAACTCCGTGCCTTCTTTACCGCAGCCCATTTAGTGACTTTATACATTTTTTTTTCTTTCACCACTGTGTAGAGTACATCTCTCGGGTGTGGAGGTTCCCCACGTACAGCTCTTCTGAAGAATGTGGAGTGAAAGGCTTTTTGTCTCATTAACTCTTCCCCTCTCGTTGGCTCCCTTCTACTTCTCTCTCACTGCTGTACTGATGTATCTTTATACCTTTTCTGCCGCTACATCAGTGGTAACCAATAGTGTGAAATGTCTGCTTTATTACTGTGATGGGGCCTTAGGACCCGTCTGGCAGCAAACTTTCACTCCATTTCTGTCCAGATCTCTAATGGAAGAGTTAGCTGTTACTCCCAGTCTTTCATGTAAGCAACAGGCCAACTCTGAAATTGTCTTCCTCTAGATATCTCATCAATTGCCTTTGTAATATTTTTAAATTGTACAAAGATTTTATGGACACCCTGTATATATATCGTCGTCATCGTAGTCATCAGCCGTTGCAGGACCGGCCTATCTCTACCGAAGCAGGAACGATACAAGCCATGTATCTGTACCCAGTGGCTTAGGCTGTCTGGTAGAGACTGTATGTAGGGTGAGAAGTGCTTGTGAGTGTAATTGTTGTGTTGTAGTGGCTTTGGATGTGTGTGTAGTCTGTGAGCCAAGTGTAATCGGCCCGCCTTAAGCCGATTGGGTGCAAGCATACTAGTATGCGACACTGGTTCATCCACAGCACCCCTTGTGTCCGCCAAAGAGGTCAGTAGCTTGGTGAACGCTTCCCAAAGTTTTTACAACTTTGGCGGAAGGCGAACCCGCGCCCATCAGCGTGCGAGACGCACACTCTGCCACTGTACCACAGAGGCTCCATATACTGTATATATATGTCCCCAGACATGATGTAATAACTTCAGGAAGTGATTGTCTTATTTAAAAAAAAAAAAATCCTGAATCTTTTGTCTGGTGCATGTCCTCCGATTTTAATGTAAATTTCATCACTAATATAGTTTTTTATGCTGATTCCATATTTCAGTTTATTTGGGGGGAGATTTTTTTTTAAGATGAAATTAGGTTGGGTTAGTTAATAATAATACGTTGGTTAGTTAATAATAAAAACAAATAATAATAATAATAATAATAATAATAATAAATGATAATATAAATAATAACTGGGAGCAGGGCAGTGAAATGGGGGGGACAGGGCGACATGGAGGCGATTTGTTTGTGGCCACCCCTTGCGGGATTAAGGCGTCTGGCAATAGATAGACAGATAGACAATATAAATAAATACTAATAACAAATAATGGAATCAGCGAAAAAATTTATTAGTGACAAAATTTATACAAAAATGGGTGAATATGCACCAAACACAAGGGGTCAGAAATGCGGTTACTGATTACAATAAAGTTTTACTCTGATCTTTTTTGTGTTCGGTGCAGTTCCCCCCATTTTTATGTAAATTTCGTCACTATGCAATTTTTTTTTTTTTACCTGATTCCATTATTGTTATTATTATTATTATTATTACTGTATTATTATTATTATTATTATTTGTTATCATTATTAACTAACCTAATTATTAAGCTAACCTAAGCTAACCTAAGATAACCCAACTTAAAAATCTCCCACAAAATAAATTCAAATTTGGAATCAGCGTAAAATACTGTATTAGTGACGAAATTTACATAGAATTCGGAGAACGTGTACCAAATAAAAGCTTCAAAAATCCTATCAACGTGGGCCCAAATCTCAACCAATTACCAGATACAGATAGTGATGATGTTGTGGGTGAATTTTAATGAATTTTTCTCTTTATCAGTGACACCTGGGACACTATTCTCGTCGGCGAAGGAAGCACCGTAACGCCTTTTCCCAAGCGTAAACTTATTTTGCTTGTTACATCTCGCTGTCCATCTCCGTATTACACAGATCGTTCCAATATAACCACAGAAGGATGTAAATCAGCCATATTCGTAACAAATCGCTAAGGAAGAGGTGCTAGTGAGCCTTCTTAATCTACGAGAATACGGACCATGTTGATATGGCATTACCTGCTCATAGTCAATTCTGGAATCATTTCGTTTCGGTCCTGGGAGACCCTGTATATATATGTCATGGGGTGTGAGCATTAAAAAAAAAAAGTTCAGAACAACAGTTACCTGTTTCACTATTTAATATCATTATTAGGAGATCATGTGTGTGTATTGGGGGGGGGGACATTTATACATATATCATCACACATTATGTGAGACAATATTTTATTCATCATCATTCGATCCTTCATTGCCTGATCAGGAACGAAGGGACCTGGTGTTAGCTGTTGGGTCAAGACATGTAAGGCCAGAGTAAGCTGTCGTCATCCACTGAATGGCATTATGTGGGAAGTTCTCCAACCACTGCTCGGATGTAAATGTATGTTGGCCATACTGTACTTGACCCGAGGGCTCTGACTCACCAGATCACCCGGATTCCCTTTAAATGGTTATATGGTTACCAATCAGTGCAGTAAAAGGTTTCTTGGGTACATTAAACTAAATGACTGCTCACTCAATGTAGAGTAACTTGAAGGTAACGCTATATCGAGTGAGTGGATGATGGACACCTGAATAAAACAAAAGAGATATTGGAATGAGAGGCATAAAACTCCCTTTAGTTTCGCAGTGAATCTTCATGTTTTGTTTCGAATTTAGTGCTGTATTTCATATATAAATGTATATATAATTTGTTCTCAGTATCATTCAAATTAGCTAAAGTCCTCTCAACTTTCTTTAGCTGATTTTCGTCTAATCTCTCTCTCTCTCTCTCTCTCTCTCTCTCTCTCTCTCTCTCTCTCTCTCTCTCTCTCTCTCTCTCTCTCTCTCTCTCTCATATCAATCCATTTTTTATTGCGCGTATTGGTATCAGTTTGTTTCAGTTTCACTTCATTTCGCTAGATCTTTTCATTAATTCTCGCTCCATTCCTTTAGAAACACTTCCTCCTCATAGCAGTTTCCTTGCAGTTCTCTCATTTTCTCCTAATTCCACTACATCTCGTCAATTTCTGCTCATTTTGTTAAGTTCCATACTTTTAAATGTTGCTCTCTTTCACAACGTTTGTCACGCATTGTGTTCCTTTTTGTCTACAGTTAAGTGATTTTGTTTTATTTCTCCCTTGACTTATAAGTATCGCATCATTTTATTAGCGTTGATTAGACATGAGTATCATTCAAGAACAGTCAATGGACGTTCACAATTTCGTATGTTACCAGGCAATACGTATTCAGTTTAACCTTCTGGATAGCCAAAGGCAGTTGTTATTGTCCACTTTACAAGGCGTGTGTGTGTGTGTGTGTGTGTGTGTGTTCCCATTATATCTCATGAAAGGCGTGACCAATCAACATGAAACCTTCAGGGTATCAAGATGTGGCCAAAATGTTTGACACCTTCGAAAGTGGACATTCGGGGTCAGGTTCAAGGTCACCAAAATGGCTGCCAAAAGTCAACTAGTTTATATCGCCTGCCTTTAGAACCATCATATCTCAAGAACGGCTTGAGCGATTAACAGGAAACCTTCAGGGTATCAAGATGTGGCCGAAATCTTGGACTTGGCCAACAGCATGTTCTAGGGGGCGATTAGCATTAGGCTCCCGAATTCTTTCATTATGCTCTGTAACTGTGAATCCATTTACCTGTATTGTGCACCTGTGTCTCGCTGCTGATCTCTTTCCTTGCTCTCTCATATTGCCTATCTCTCCTACATACTGAATATCAATTATCTGTTCTCTCTCTCTCTCTCTCTCTCTCTCTCTCTCTCTCACACACACACACACACACACACACACACACACACACACACACACATACACACACGAAGAATATCAGCAAGGAGCATAGACCAAGACATACAATATAATACACGCCTTGGAAGACAAAACACAGTAGCTTTCTTTCTTTTACGTATTTTTTAAACTGTATAAGAATAAGAAAAAAAAAACATATGCATGCAAGGAAGAAAACTCTGACTTTCGCTGATTTCTTTATTTTTTACACTATTCCGTCTTTTAGAAACACATACTGCTTTTTAATTCTTCTATTTCTGTCTCGCACACACACACACACACACACACACACACACATACAGACAGAGAGAGAGAGAGCTGGGGGGAAGGAAATACGAAAGTTGGGATCCTAGTATTTTCTCCAATCTGCTCCAGTTTCGCAACCTTTGCATTTTTCATCCCTGACAGAAGTTAGACGAGATGTGACCAGCTGTGACTCTCTCTCTCTCTCTCTCTCTCTCTCTCTCTCTCTCTCTCTCTCTTTCATGTACCTGTGTTATGAAGTGAAAGATTTACTAATTTCTAAGTTCTCAACCATCTCCCTACCAACTGTATATATGACTGCTTCCATGTACATTTGCCAGTTACCATTAAAACATACCAATCTCCTTTTGTATCTGTCTCGCAGTTAGTAAGTTATTCAAGCAACTGATCTATATCTTTCTTACTGTTTACTTGTCAGCTACCCTATATACCCAGAATCCTAAGAACCTACCTACCTATTGAACCCACCTAACTACCCACTTGATAATCTACCTACCGTAAATATCAGTCCACCTAACTTCCTACCTCTCAATATACCTAAGAACCTGTCTGTTTACAAACCTGCCTACCAGCCAACAAACCTGTCATCAGTCTACCATCCTATCTACTAACTACCTGCCTACAAACCAAGCAAAACAAAAAAAAAACACTAGTCTACTCATCTACCTTATTAACAAACCACATACCAGGCTCCCTACCAACAAACCTACTTACCAACCCACTCACCTATCCACCACCCAACTAACCTACCTTCTTACCTGCATACATACGGACCAAGCAACTTACCTATCTCCCTACTTCCCAGACTACCTACCGATCAACCAACCTACTGCCCTTGCTACCAGACTATTAACCTACCTAGCCACACACTCAACTACCAACCGACCAGCCAGCCTACCCACCTCAATGTCAACTTAGCAACCGACCTACTTAACTACCTACCAACTCCGCCACCTATCCACCTATCTGCATATCAACCAACCTACCTACCTTGCTACCAACCCCAACCTACTTACCTGCCAACTTATCAAACTGCCTCTCTGCTTGCCGACCTATATACTTACCTAACTACCTACGTAAATGCCTGCCAACTACCTACTTACATACATATGAACCACCTGCCAGTCTACCTGCCTGCGAATCTATCATTATGCCCACCTACCTACCTACCGACGAATCTAGCAAATTACCTGCGAACTTTCTTACCTGCCTATCATCTTCCCGCCTACCACCATGCTTTCCTGTCGATCCATGAATCCATTTACCTCTGTATCAGTCAGTCTCTCTATTTTTCTGTCTACTTCTTCGGAGCTCATAAAGGTGCAGTGCATTTGAACGTTTTTACGTCAGACTGCATTATTTTTTTTTTTCTGATACAAAGTCGGGAGATTATGCAGCAAATCCGAAATGGCAAAGAGAGAATCCATCGTAGCTGCTCAAGACGACAGCTTTATGCAAAATATCCAAATTGCAAAACTGATAATTTGCAATAATATAATAATATGCAATATGATAATAATAGTGGTAGGTGGTGGCGACCATCATCCACTCACTTGGTGTAGTGCTGCCTACTTCTTCCTTAGCCTTTATCACTCTTTTTCTGTGCCTGCCCTCCTTTCTTCCTATTTCTCCTATATTTCCTGTCACTTCTTACTGCTTTTCTTTCCTTTACAGGTGGCATTACATTGAGTGACAAGCCAAATGGTTTCCTGTAAGCCAAGAAACCATTTACAACGCTGGGTGGTAACCATATAACCAAACCATACGTGCTCCCTACGTGTCAACAAGTGGGTTGGTGGAGGGTTAGTGCCCCTCCCCGTAAAAAAAAAAAAATAACTCAAAGTCAAATGGCCACCCCTTACGGGATTGTGGTGTCTGGCAATAGATAGATAGATAGATAATATGCAACATTCTAGAACAGCCTGTGAATATTTGATGAGTCTGTGTTGCTAGAGACAGACTGCAGCGGAAATTTTTCACCGTATCTGAAATTTTACAATATAACCGAACTTCAGTCGAATATAACTTGCCAAGAGTCAGAAACGAACTGACGGTCTGTAGTATATCTCAGTTGCAATCCTGTGAATATGGAACGAATCAGAATTGCAACCATTAAACTTTGCAATGCACCCAGACCAGTTTTGACGGCACTTGCAAAACATCTGAACTTCCAACCTGTAAATATGGAACAAAACTAATCTAACCGATCTAACCAATCTACAAACGAAAACTAAACCAATCTAACCTATCTAACCAATCTACAAACGAAAAACCTAACGTATCCGACTTGCAAGGGGCTGCATATCAAATGGCAGTCGACGGAATATGATGCAACGAATACGAACTACAACCGATAAACACTCCATTAGTTCCGAAATACAGGGTGTAACGCGACGTATGACAAAGACTTACACCAAGGATCAATCATGTAATTCTGAGTATACTTTGTTCTATAAACATATACTCTTTGAGACCCAGTTCAGTACCCAGCATTAGTCTGTTTGAGTGTAAAAATTTCGTGAGTTCCAGGTGTCAGGGTAGGAGCTTCGCAGGGTGACGGGAGACGAGTATTATTAGCTTATTCTGTACTGCACATAAAAATCCCATATCCTATCAGTACAAACGAGTTTGAAGAAGAAACTTTACGTAGTCTATTGATTCTTTAACATAAAGTCATGCATTCCTGCAATTCTTTTGCACAAATCAACTGTAATTAAGGATTAAATTCAAATTTTATGGATTGCAAGGGAGTACGGAGGGAGGAGAGGCTGGTGTATTGTTGCCAGTTATGTAATGTTTGGTTTGTAGGCTATTGCTACCAGCATTATCATAACACCCTGTGGTGTGACTGGTGTAGATGAAAGAATTTGGCAACACTGCGTGATGAGAGCTGGCAGGCAACACGGGGAAAAACAGACAGACGAGGGTGCTGGCGAGGGGGTAGTTTCGAAGTGGTGGCTTGCTTGGTGAGACGTTTCTGATTCCTGAGGTGGCAAGGAGGTTGTTGTTTGGGGAGCTCCTTTTGGGATGGTGATTTTCCTAACCTTAGTCGCAATGGGGCTGTAAGGTCGGTAATAGTTGGTCACGGAAAAGTCTGGAAGGTCAACAACATATGGAGGCGCGGGTGGCCTGGACGGAGGACGGGTGCTGGAGATTCAAACAAGCAGTCAACTGACTCTGCTACCACAAGTAAGGTGATTAAATTTTCTGTTAGACCACACACCCACAGCTCATTTAATGAAACAGTATTGTAAAGCGAGATTAACGTCACTTTAAGTCAGGAAGAGTATTATTTATTACAATCTTTTATGCTGCAAGTAAATGTGGCGCCATTGGGTATCTCCACCTGTATTCTCTGGCTGTAGCACTGGCATTACCATCCCAGAATACGTAAAAATAGACGATATCTGCATATTCCTCGTTTCTGTACATACGTGGCATGCTGTTTCATGAACAAGTGAAGCTGAAACCAGTGAACAACTAACTGGACGCGGAGAACAGTATTTGAAGTGTGTGCCTCGCCTGCAAATTTTCCCTTTCAAATGACACCGTGGACGCAGGGTTGCCAAGTCCTTATCATCAATCTCGCTAGTGTAGCCCTGAAAACTTGCTAAAATGTCGCTAGATAGTAAACACCGCAAAATATCGCTAGAAGAGACGATTAATCACTAGAATATCACCTAAAAATGGTAAAAATATCCAGAATGTAGCTAGATATCAAGTTGCCTGATGTTAAATCGTGACGCAGGTAGAAGCAAAAAATACTGTAGGTCTAGCTTCAAAGTCGTAAAATTGGCAGCCCTGCGTCACTATTGTCAAATCACCTCCATATGAAAGCAATGGTGCCACGTGTACTTGCAGCAGAAAAATTGTAATAAATAATATCATTACTCCTGACTTAACGTGACGCTAGTCATGCATTACAATAATGTTTTTTCACTGAATGAGCTGTGGGTGTTATGATAATGCTGGTAGCAATAGCCCACAAACCAAACATTACATAACTGGCAGCAGTACACCAGCCTCTCCTCCCTCCGTACTCCCGTGCAATCCATAAAATTTGAATTTAATCCTTAATTACAGTTGATTTGTGCAAAAGAATTGCAGGAATGCATGACTTTATGTTAAAGAATCAATAGACTACGTAAAGTTTCTTCTTCAAATTCGTTTGTACTGGTAGGATATGAGATTTTTATGTGCAGTACAGAATAAGCTAATAATACTCGTCTCCCGTCGCCCTGCGAAGCTCCCACCCTGTGACACCTGGAACCCACGAAACTTTTACACAAACAGACTAATGCTGGGTACTGAACTGGGTCACAAAGAGTATATGTTTATAGAACAAAATATACTCAGAATTACATGATAGATCATTGGTGTAAGTCTTTGTCATACGTCGCGTTACACCCTGTATAAAGACACAAACTTTGCAATACCTCAGTTACGAACTTATCATTTTGCAATACATACAAGTTGCATCGTTTGCCCTGAAACAGATTTGAACTACTACCAATAACATCATTCCCCCAATTGCTGGTCGAACTCTGATAATATATTCAGCGTACATCCACGTGATTTGATACAGCTGATGGAAATTTGCCCGTATGGAGGGTTAACGACTAATTAACCCTTAAACTGCCATGGAGAGGGAGGCCTTCACGATGGATCAGCGGGCTCACATTCACTTGAACCTGGGCTGCGTCAACCACCACTCTGCCATGGATTTCGTAGACCTATTTAATTCACGTAAAAGACAAATAATTTTAAGTCTGACAATAGAGAATACTGCAGACATAGGGTTAATGCACTACAAAATGAAACAAAAGAATTAGAGGACTGAATGCTAATCGCCCGCTAAAATATCTTGATGATTGAATGACAAGTTACGTACAAATCAAATGTGAAGTACATTTGCAAAACTCTACGGAGTTCAGCCACCGTGTTTCACAAAAAGTCAATCCACATTAAATAATAATAATAATAATAATAATAATTATGTCGGCTGACATTCGGTCGTTTTTTGTCAAACCCTCACTAATTAATAGGCTTCTGCATATCCACATAGTTGCTATTTACTGAATGTTTGCTGAAAACTCGTCCACAACTTTTCGAAATATTTTGGCATAAGCTAAACACACACACACACACACACACACACACACACACACACACACACACACCGACAAAAACTATATTGCGTCATTTTGCTAAAGGCGGACGGTAAAAAGAGAAATAAAAAAAAATAAAAAACAGACTTGCAGATTAGCTTAGCTGCAAATAAAAATGTCACGGCTTAATATCCTTACTGCTAACATCATAAAATGCAGGATTGACCAGTTTATCTCTCGCTACCTCTTTATAGGTGTTAGCCTTGGTATCAGTCTGTTTCCCTATCTAACCACTTACCTATCAACCTTCCTACCTTACTACCCCTCTCCCTCCCTATCTATCTGTCTGTCTGTCTGTCTGTCTGCATAATTATGATATGTAAGAAATGTGCCGCATCTGATCTCCCCAGTTCAAGGAATATCTCCTGTACTTGAATAAATGGTCAGGAGATGGCAAGCCTTAACTCAGAAATTGTGTGGGTGGTGAAAAAGTCAGAAATTGTCTTCTCTCTTTCTCTGGATTTCCTATTGCCTATGACCTCCAGTCTTCTAAATGCAGTGTGTCCATGCATCTCGTTATGAACGGATGTAGAACGAGGACGCTGTTAGGTGAATACAAGTCACGAGTGCGGACTGAGAGCAGTTATTTTAGAGGAGCCCGTGTAGTCACATGGATACGTTGATAGACGAATGAGGAAGTGAAGGGTAATTGTTGTGTCGATGTGGATGTGAATGAACACGTTAGGAGAAATGCTAGAAAATGTACTTAGCCATTTGGAGAGGATGGAGAATGAGAGTGGCTAATTGTAAGAGTATATGTGAAAGAGGAGGAAAGGTGGAGCAGGCGTGGAGACCGAGGGTAAGATGGAGGGATGGAGTGGAGAGGTATATGAGAGAGGAGTGTGTGAGCTGGGGAGAGGGCAGTAGAATGGTGGGGGACAGTGTGACATGGAGGCGACTTGTTTGTGGCCCTCCCTTACGGGATTAAGGCATCTTGCAATAGACAGACGGATAGACAGACCTTTACTGAAAAAGCCAGCTCTCAGAGGAAGCACCGATAAAATTTAGAGCTGCCATTCCGCGGTTATTCATACGTCCCTCAAATGCCTCAGTCTCCCCTAAAAGGAGGATGGTGGACTGCACTCCACCTGGTTGACGTGTCCGATGATCCCGTGGCTACTACTACTACTCCTACTACTACTACTACTACTACCATTACCCTTTTAACTACTTATTACCCCGTCCTACAATTTTTTCCCCCCCACTGTCCGGAACAGTTTCTCACATTCCGTCCATTTTACACTCGCACGTCCTCCAGTCTGCTCACCCGCTCTTTTCGTAGCCTCTCTCAATAGTCGCTTCAGCCATTTCCACTGGTCTACACACAACTCTGATTTCCACCTCTCCACATCTTCCATTCCTCTACTCCCATCCTGTATTCTCTTCTTTTCTACAGCTCGTTTTACCTCTTCATACCACCAAGCCGTTAAACCTTTCTGTTCATTAACGTCATCCCTTCACCCTGCACATTACCTCACATTTTGCAGATATTTCATCTGTGAATATATTACACGTGCATTCCACCTGCTCCACCTGCTTTTAACTCACGTATACTCACTAGCTCCTCCTTTTCAATCTTTTATCCAATGGTTTGCGGCCGGAAGGGGGGGGGGGTTGCATAATAGGCTGTATGATGTGGTCAGTGATGCCAAGTTTAGCGACCATTGCAAAATATCTTCAAATGCTCAACATCATCTTGGAAACTGAATGACACACCACCATATGAAATGATTCTCCCCAACTCATCATGGTTACGGAGATCAAAATTTCCCTATTGACAGGAAACTGGCAAAACAAGATTCTCTGGTGTCAGGCCTGAGTGAGTTGACAATTAGCCCAGTAAGTCATAGCTTGAGCGTTATGTGCTGCATTCGATGGTTTTCTTTTCATATTTCCCTCTCTTCTCTTAGCCACTGTCGGTCTCCCTCGATTTCAGCATCAAGAACCGGTTTTTCAGATCAGGAATTGTATGATTTTCGTTCAGAGTTGTTTTTCTTCCATTGTTTCTCGGCTTAATCGTGGCGGTGGGGATGATAAATTGTACAGCAGATATAGAAGAGTTCTATAAAATTTACGTGACTCTGATCCCAGGAGAAAATCGTGATGTATTGTTCAAAATCCCTCTCATATCAGGTAGGTTGCACAGAACAGGTTAATCCATCTTATTTTTTGTTTTTACCTTTGCAACCTTTCTGTTCTTTTTGCAGGAGCCGGTTCCACTTGTATTCCTCTAATTTATTTCACCTGTCGCTTTTGTATCGCTGTCTTAGACATTACTATGTAGTGAACAGATAATCAGGTCACTTCACTAAACACTCACGCCTTATCATCCACTCATCAACACACACACACACACACACACACACACACACACACACACACACACAGTCATGCTTTACATTCATCAAACTCACCTCCCATTCATCTTATTACTCGTCATGCATATGCACAGATCATCCTGTTTCCGAAAAAGGAGCTGTATATGGCCTAGCCCTTCCTTGTCCAGATGTCCACCACGGTAGTTACACCCAGCTAACCAACCACTCCATCTCTTCTAGCATTGCCTTCTTCTCCATTCATAACTCCAATCAGAATCACTCTCTCATTTATTTCAAACTTTTCCAAGGACATTTTCACCTTTGTCTGGAACTCATCTTTCAATTTGGCCTCTCGGTCTTATATCGGGACAAACACACAATAAGTCGTCCATGTTTGTATTCCTATGTGCTTTCGTTCA
>JAGKTI010025228.1:0-14058 GCA_018397915.1 Birgus latro
ACTAAACTTATCCTCACATAGCATAAGGTATCTGCCATAGCAAAACACGCTTAACCTGACCTAAATGAACGTGGCCTAAAGTTAATATACTATACATACCGTAACCTAACTGAGCCAAAACAGACCAACGCAACTGAATACGAACTTCAGTAACACTTCACTGTTTCCCAACACTTCGCTGTTTTCATAAGTACCAAAACTATTCAAACTTCAATAAAAACTTCATTGTTTGCCAACAATCTCGTAGCGATGGCCGGAGGCAGTTGTGGATAAATAACTTCAGGGAAGATTTAAATATAATTTGGAGTGATCTTAGTTTTTATTGTCTTCAATGGAAGATCAAAATTGACTTAGTGCGTATAAGCGGTTGTATGCTAGATAACTCTAGGGGCTCTCTTCTCCCTTTTCTGTGTAGTGTGTTGCCTCTCTGCCCTCTCTCATCAATTTGCCTCTCGTCACGCCCAACGGCGGACCCACGACACTATGGTAATATATGGCCTTGTAAAGAAAAATGTGTAATAATGTGTTATACATGTCATGGAGTAATTTGAAATATGTCCTCTATGCATTTGAGCAAGTAAAAATAATTGTATAGATATATCTCTATATGCAAGTTTTTTGACAATGCTAAAAGTACAACAAAAGCTACTAATATACATATTTGAATTGCATATATATGTATTACAGGTTGTACACCTGTAAAGTCCACCAGTGATCCCTGATCGTTATGTGAAGGAACAGTCGAATAAGACCTACCCGATCTATGAACCCTTTTCATTAGGTTTTCTTATGTATGGAGAAAAGCTCTAAACTCGTCGCTGTTCACATCCGAGGGAGGTTTCCATTCCTACCTACCAAGATTATCATCGTCAACCTCATCGAATTCACTACCGTCCTCCTCTCTTTCGCCAGCCCTACCTTGCTCTGAATTGGGTGAGTGTCTTTCGTATTCATGATGTTCTTCTAATTGTTTTTCTACGTGTGCATCAGCATTCGTGAGTAATTGTTCCTCAGTAGGTTGTTCATTAGTTAGTTGTGAAGTTGGGTCTGTGATTAATTGGTCATCAGTATGTGATGTCATCTGTGTTTCGTCCGGCACTAAATTGGTGGGGATGAGAATATACCTGTTATATCACTCAGCTACAAGAAACTCATTTTCGTAAGGAATGGTGTTATGAAATAGTAAATTTATGAATGTGTTAACTATGTGGGTGAAAAAAACGAATATTAATAAAGAAGTGATGGTAATATTGAATATGTGTATAAGGTTTTTTACATAACCCTAAGCTCTGGGACGAAATGAGTAAACGTATGAACACCCACTTGTAAAATACTCGTAGATGATGGCACTCGCAGACTCAGGTCCGGGTTGATGGATGAAGCCAATCGCTCGTCGATCGATCACGGTTGATGGAGGAATTTCCCAGGATTGATTGAAGAAATTTTCCAGTGTTGATTAAAGAAATTCTCAAACCTCACCTCACCGAACAACATCGATTATCCTCTCATTCACTGTTGGGGGTAAATGAATATTAGTACTGAATAACTGGTGAAGAACAGTGGTGAGTAACAGCTGTGAGTGAGGGGTTGTTGTGTGCGTTGCGTGGTGGTATTGCTGTATCGGCTCGACCTCGTCACCTCTGCATCAGCGAGACGGAGGGAGGAGGTGGTGGGAGAGAGAATGCGAGCCGGCTTGTAAGGCGGTGATAGTTATGAGTTATGAGTCGTCTTGTTATCTCGTTTCTTCGTTTGGTTGCGTATAAACTCGTTATTTCAGTTGTAGCGTTGCTTCTTTATCAGGAGACTTCTTGATTTGTAGGCTCGTAGGCTTGCTAGCTGGTAGGCGTTGGTTCGTACTTTACTGTAGTATAAGTGACGTAGTGGGCTTGTAGTTACCGCTGCACACCAAATTCTTGGCGATGGCCGAAGGCGGTTGTGGATAAATAACTTCAGGGAAGATTTAAATATAATTTGGAGTGATCTTAGTTTTTATTGTCTTCAATGGAAGAGCAAAACTGACTTAGTGGGTATAAAAGCGGTTATATGGTAGATAACTCTAGGGGCTCTCTTCTCCCTCTTCTGTGTAGTGTGTTGCCTCTCTGCCCTCTCTCGTCAATCTGCCTCTCGTCCTGTCTTCTCTGGTCTAAGGAAAAGACTCGTCACGTGGACTGTGCATGCCCCAGAACCTTCTAGCATACTGTATGTGTGTATGTATGTATGTATGTGTCAGCTTCCCACGGTAGAAAAGTGTAAAGTCTGTTACTTCCTGGGCTGATCAGGTAACACCTTGCAATATCTCCACTTCCTTATCTCTCTCTCACTTTCTCTAGCCTCCTATAATATACAAGATATATATGTTAGAGTTTACTAATATTTAGAGTTATGACAACAACACTCCACTGTTTTCAATATTCTTCATTGCACTGACACTGCACTACACTCAACTGAACTGAAAACCAACTGAACTTACTCTAGTCTTCTCCCCATCCTTATATAGGCTTGCATTGTTCTAGAACCATCTACATTCCCCACAGTTCTGGTGTATTCCAGGGAGAGAGAACAGTTACCAACTCTGAGACAACCAAAACATGCAAGAGTTTTCTTACATAATACTGTATATTATTTGCCATAGAAAATTTCATTTACATAATTTGACAATCACATACCAGTAAATAAAACATTATAAAGAAAATGAGCACAACAATTAATGTACGCTCACAAACAGCAGGAAAACTGGCAACTCTGACTCGTACAAGAACTAGCTACCGTAAACACCACGAATCGCCAAGAAGCTTTGAGGCTACCTAACTACTATATTCTGCTTCTAAACACTACCCTTTCCCTAGTTTTTTGTCACCCTGACAAAAGTACAGAATATATACAAGCATAAACCTTAATCTTAATGATACATCTAACTATACACAAAATAATCCTTCAACCTATCAGGTCTTCTTCTGTGCCGCTTCCGATGACATCCTTGCTCCCTCACACAGTCCACTCCTCCTGGAAGGTCTTAGTTCTCTTCTTGATTCGCTTCTTCTGTTGGAAAATTGTCACCATCCTTTTGCAAATCAGCTCCTTAGTCCTCCTCAACATCCTCAGGTACGGAAGAGCATGATTCCTCAGAGACGTCCCAGTTGTACTGTCCTGGCCCATGGTACTGCCACAGACGATTCACGTGTACTGCCTTTAGGCGAGACTTCCTTGCTCCCTGAATCCAATACGTTATGTCTGATAGGCGATCCGACACAATGTAAGGCTCATCCCACAGGCTCTGCAGCTTCAGTGACTGTCCCTTTTTTCGCTGAGGATTGTATAACCAAACGTGGTCATTATCCTTGAAGCTCACCTCACTTGCCTTGGCATCATACTTGCACTTCATCACCTCTCCAGAAAACTTGAGGGCTCCTCGCACTTGATGATGTACCTCAGCCAGCCTTATATGAAGATGCTTCGCATAGCTGGAGGCGTCTGTAGGCAGCTCTTCACCAGGTGGTCTTCCCATTAACAAGTCAATTAGTAACCGCAACTTGTGACCTAACATCAGTTTTGCAGGGGTGTAGCCGGTAGACTCATGGGATGCAGACCGATATGCCATCAGCAACACAGGTAATTTCTGGTCCCATTCAGATTGCCCCTCTATACAGTACTTTGCCAGTTCTTGTCCCAGGGTCCAGTTGAATTTCTCCACCATCCTATCTGACGGTGGCCTTAGTGGGGTCGTCCTGGTCTTCTTGATCCCCAGTACCTTGCAGCACTCACGGAACACAGCAGACTCGTTTCAACCCTGGTCTGAATGTAGCTCTTGTGGCATCCCAAAACGACAGAAAAACTGGTCAACCAACACCCGAGCAACAGTTGCAGCCTTTTGATTGGGGATTGCATAGGCTTCCAGCCACTTTGTGAAGTAATCCATGGCAACACATAAATACTGGTATCCTCTTTCAGTGAGTGGCAGAGGTCCAGCAATGTCCACCATGACTCCTTCCATCAGTGCACCCACTTGCTACAGCTGAAGAGGGTTGCAACCAAGTTTCTTGGGTCCCTTCTTGACACAACACATACAGGCCCGACACCACTCTTAAACAAATTGGCGCATGCCAGTCCAATAGAACCTCTGTCGCAGCTGGCTTACAGTTTTCAATCCCATGTGCCCACTAGTGATTTGGTGAAGAGACTCATCCAAGATCTCGGACCTCATCTTCTTCGGAACCACCAGTTGCCAATACTTGCTGAGAAAATCAAGTGTCTCCCACTGGAACTCCAGTCATTTCTTGTTCAAACGAGGAAGGTCCCACTGACTCCAGTAACTCTTGGCTGCAGGGCTTAACCTGGAAACTTCTTCCCATGATGGTTGCACTGTACTCTATTGCAGCCACTCTAGCACTGGTTGTAAATCTGCATCCTCCATCTGCATCTTCAGGTCTTCTTCATGTGACACTGGCCCTGTCACTGCATTACCCTTGAGGCTAATAGCAAGCTGCACTGCCCTCTCATACTTCTGCTTCTCTGGCTTGGGATCTAATACCTCCTTAAGCTGTTGCTGTTCCTCCTTCATTTCCCCCATGAATGCATCTAGCTGTCCTTGCACCCTCAGTTGTGCTTCCCTGTGTTGCTCCTCTGATGCCTCTTGAAGTTGCTCATATCGTTCTTTTTGTTCTTCACATTGTGCCTCTAGTTGTTCTGTTTTTGCCTTCAGTAATACTCCTTGTGCCCGTACTAGTTCTTTGAGTTCTTTTTAGCCTTCATTCAGTGCCTGTAATAGCATGACGATTGCCACCAATGACACGTCGTCCTCCTGCCCAGCTCGGGATCTTGACTCCACACCTCCTTCTTCCATGACAAAGGTTAGACTCAATGCAGCGCTTAACCCGCCCAGTCCCGACCGATTTTTTAAGAAACACTCTCAGAACCCGACTGATTTTCATTTTTTTTTTTTTTTTTTGCTCAAACCTCCGCTTTTGGTGAGAAACATCGAGAATTCATAGAGAAATCGCCCTCCTGAGCTTCAAAATGTTGATACAAGTGTCATTTAGCCTTACGTTTTCCTTCTGTTTCACGGTACCTGGCTAAAGAAAACGAACTAGGGAATGGTTAACTAATTCAAGCCACTTTAAATTATGTATTTATTTATTTATTTGGTACGAATTTATGTGTAGTAGAAGTCTATATTGGTTTTCACACAATAATATAGGCGATAAAAGCATTGTTCACTCACCCAAAACCCCAGTACATGGCACCTTCCTTTACAGCATTACCACCTCATCACATCTGTTTGTTTCTACCTGTAGCTTCTTTGTTTGTTTGTCCTCCACCTCAGGAATCACTTTCACCATGAATTTCATCATTGGAGAGACCGTGGGGCAACTTACCTTTATTGGCCAGGTTACTGCTAACAGGTGAATTTCCCAGTGTGGGGGGGATGAGGGGAGGGGGGGGTTAGGTGGGGCCAGGCAGTATTCGTGCTTGACAGCAAGTAGAGGGAGGTCTCCCACATATGCCTACCAAAAATCACCCGCGAATGTTGAAAAATTTGCACACGATGGGCCTTGCAATTGAGTGACGTACGATGCACGTCGGTGGGTCTGTCCGCGGAAAAAAGTAGCGATGTGCATCGTACGTCGGTGGGACTCGGTGGGTTAATGCTTGACAACACTTCACTTATTTCACGAGTACCGATGATATACGAATTTCAATAACACTTCACTGTTTTCACAAGTACCGAAACTATACAAACTTCAATAAAAACATAACTGTTTGCCAACAACACTTCATAGTTTTCACAATTACCGAAAATAGGCAAACCACTGAACTGACACTGCACTACACTCAAACTGAACTGAAAACCAACTGAACTTGCTCTAGTCTCCTCCCCATCCTTATGTAAACTTGCATTGTTCTTCCCACAGTTCTGGTGTATTCGAGAGAGAGAGAGAGAGAGAGCAGAGCGCAGTTACTAACTCGGAGACAACCAAAACATGCAAGAGTTTTCTTACACTACATAACACTATAAATTATTTTCGTACAAACTTAATTTCAGTTACATAATTTATCAATCAATCACATACTGGTAAATAAAACACTATAAAGAAAGTGAGCACAAAAATTAATGTACAACTTACGAAATTACGCTCACAAACAGCAGGCAAACTGGCAACTCGGACTCGTACCAGAACTAGCTACCGTAAACACTGGGAATCAGCAAGAAGCTTTGAGACTACCTAACTACCAAATCCCGTTTCTTAACAGTACCATATGTTCTTAATTATATAAACGTTAAACGATGTGGATGAAATACATACAGTCTGAGTTCAGAACTACTCACATTGTTGAACTGTGGTGTAAACTCATTCTGTATTTTTTCTTAAATTTATATGCAATCAGAGGAAATATCTCCAGGCTAATGGGGGAAAATGGGGAAATAACACTGGACACGTTTTGTAACTAAAACAGAAATTTTACATCCGTACAGTAATCGGGTCTGTGAGACCCATATGAGGCCTAGACAACCATACTATACCATGAACAGCATACCATACCATTATGAAAGAAGAATAATATATTTATTTTTCCATAGCAGATCAAGTGCATTTTAGCCCATGCACATAAAACAAACCACATTGCTGTGTTCCTTACACACATGGCTGTGACATTTCTGACATGTCATTGAGCTTTTCCTATCCCGTTTGCAGAGCAGATGTGACACCTTTATTCTTGGCTGGGCCAGGTTCAGAACACAGAGCACAATCTGCAACTACTGCTCCACACCTTTACATTGAGGTGATACAAGGGAGATTGGAGGTACTTTCCAAATGGGTTTTCATTGTGGAGTAAATAACTCATTTACCAGTTCTTTCAGGAACAGACGGCGCTTGTATGTCTTGTTTTGCCCCAAATCTGGATGCTGTGATTGGAACAAAATGAACGCATTTAGACTTGTCACATCAAGTACATTGTATCACATGACCATAGGCCATCTCCTTGATTGTCTTGTACATGAACAAATTCTCACCATTTGATCCATTACATCAATTCCTCCTTTTGTCTCATTGTAGTACTTGATTATAAGTTTTATTTTTCTGACTTTGTTCATCAACAGCTCTTTCGCGATACATGGTGCTCAACAGTATTACAGCCTTTCCTTTCTTTATGACATAACTCTCCATGGTAATGTTATCTTTGAATCCAAATTTAGTGTTGCGTACTTCTCGGGGTTTTGAAGCTTTCATAACAGGAGGAATGTCTGGCTTGTTTTGGCGAAGCGTACCAACTAGTGTCAAATCTTTCTGGAGAAGTGCTTCAGCAAGTAGAACACCTGTGAAGTTGTCCATTATTACATTGCGACCACTGTCATTTAGTTTGCTACATAAATGCTGCACAATACTTGATCTTAGATTTCTCGTCACCTCTTCACCAGGTTTCTTCCAGTGCAGACAGTCATACCAAAGGCACAGTAATTCCTTGAGTCACAAAGCCAGAAAATCTTTATACCATATTTTGCAGTCTTACTTGGCAGATATTAAAGGAACTTGCATCATCCCCTAAAAGGAATCAACTGCTCATCTGCAGTCACACAGTCATCTGGGCTGTATGATTTACAGCAGTTTGAAACAAATTGCTCCTAAATGTATCCTTTTCGACATTCTGTGTGGAAGGAAATACTCCATTATCGTCCACTACTAATCAAAAGTGCGTTTGTTAATTTACTACTAATCATCAGTGCATAGTGTCAAGAGAATGAACCAATTCACGACATGACAAACTAACAATAATCACTCATGTTAAGGAAATTCACATAACTTACATGTATTGCCAAGCAGGCTAACGTCCACACATTTTATAAGCATATTGGTGCCAAGCAAGCTAATATTCACACAAATTACACACAAAGCCTGATCACTGTTGAAGGAGAAAACACACTATAGGGAATGAGTGTCTTCTGGGCCCAGGTTCTAGATATTACTGTAGGGGCATGGGTCAATATGCCTCTATTTCTTCTCTACTAACAGATATTTTTCAAAATTTATTTCGCTCAAGTAATCATAAATAAATTCTAGGCGAATAGCTTGGAAATAACAGCCAGTTGTAAAACAATATGAGAAACAGCAAACTATTAAAAACTGGCGGGGTCTCCCAGACCCATTCCTGCATCTACGGGTGAAGAACGAATTTTCCTCTGTAAATTTTATTATTAGGTGCAGGCGTGTTACGTGTCGCAAACCAAGTAGTTTATATTCTCATCTATCATTCAGAGAAAGTATTACTCTTTTGTGCTTTAACATCATGCTTATCACTTGTATGAAGGGAGGAGAGTTTTATAAATATCAAACCTTCTGAGAGCAGCTGGCCTGGCTGCATGTCACTTGTTGAAGTATTATGTCATGAGGTAAAATTTACCAGTAGGAATTTCTATCACTGATTGAAAGGTAACTTTGAGCCTTTCCAAAGTGTAAGCTAATGCGCACATCCATTTCTGTAACTTTCCATAGGCTCGTTGCTGCCATTCGAGCTACCTTCTAGTGTCTGCCCATGTTAGTTTCGACCTTGTTAATGAGTTTCTGTTATGCCTTTCGTGGTTCTGTTTGCCTGTTGCCAAGGCATTGCTCGCCGTGCCCAGCGAGCCTTCTGGTGGGCATTTGGGCTACCCTGGCGGACAGCTGGGCTGCCCACCAGGGGATCCTGGTGGATGGCAGAGCCGCCCACCAGGGGACAACACTGACAAAAGCCATCCCCACTTTCCCGTCTGACTACGAGTATACATACCGACCAGGCCATAATCAAGGCTCGGTCACTCTATTGGAGAGATCGGGGAGAGGAGAGAGGAGCCAGCAGCCGACCATGCCAGACGTCAGTGCTGACAATGCCTGCGACCCGTTGAGGGGGGGCTACAAGTCAGCCACAGGTTCCTGCAGCCCAGAAGATCAAGGGGAGGGTGATTTGGTTTAACGTGAGTGCGGGGTACGGGTTCATCAAACACCAGGATACTGGTGTTGATGTTTTTGTGCACCGCTCGGCGATCGTTAAGCCGAATCCACGCCACCTCCAACGCTCCCTAGGTGATGGAGAGCGGGTGGAATTTAGTTTGTTTGGGACCCCAAAGGGTCCTGAGGCCCGGGATGTTACTGGACCGGGAGGTGTGGCTGTGCAGGGCTCTGCTTATGCACGGCGACGTCTCACGGCCCAGGGACATCGGGCTAGGGATCCTGGGAATCCCAAACAACTAAATCTACTCGTGGAGATGTGTGTCGCGACGGCGAAGGCTTTTTGTGGGGGTGATAAGGGGGCTTTGCGCGTTTTCCTCCCTAGGATTTTTGAGGAGAACGGGCTGCCTTCCCTTGTCATCCCCGAGTGCTTCGCCCGCGGTATACACTCGATTCCCCGCCGACGGAAGCGTAGGGCCCGGCAGCGACGATCTGCTGCCCCTCGTCAGACCCCGAGGAAGAGGCTGCGACTTGAGGCTCCCCTCAACAGGGAAACTGCCACTCCTGTTGACGACCCGGCAATCTCAAGGACTACGACTGAGACCACGGCAGAAATCCACGAACAGCCAGAGATGACGGAGGAGGGGAAGGATTCTTCAGATACTGCCTCCATGGCCGAGGAAGCGTCGACCGGCTCCTCGGCTGAGGAGGAGATTAGGGAGTCCTCCCCTCCTCCAGCAGCAGAGGGCCCTCCATCTCGCCCTCCAATAATCGACCTTAAGGATCGGCTAGACGTAGCCTCCTACCGCCACCTCCTGATCCTCGATGCCCACACCCGGTCGTACCAGCTCGGAGCCACGACCTACACCACCCTTTACGACCTGCTCCGGGCTGCCGACATGGGTGAGGCGATCAGACCCGTCCTGATCATTCGTGGGGAGGAGGCATGTCTAGCCGATCTTAGAGCATTCTACCACATGCTCCCGCCACGACTGCGGTGAAAGCTCGGACGATAGTGGCGTGAGGCTGCCCTAAACACTTTTGAAAATACATCTTGGTTGGCCTAATGTCCCCCAAGAGGACGATGGCCATTAAGCCCCAAGGAAAAAAAAAAATCTATTGGAGAAGATAATCTATAAACGAACGAACGAACCTGTTACCAAGTTGATTTAGCGGCTGAAGTTAGACCGGTGTGTTGGTGTGCTCTGCTCTGGGACATTTGGCATATAAAAGTATGTCTGCCACTTGTGAGTTAATGTTAATTAATTAAGAGAGTCAGCACATTATGTATTTATTACGTTGTACACCCACGCACCAAAGTTTCTGTACCCCCCTCTATGAAAGCAAGTGGAAGTCAGGGTTAGAGAGAGGGCAAGCGAACGAACAACCGTGAGCGGTATTTTTTTTTTTTTTTTAATGCACGGAAGAAAGAACCAAAGGCTATGGAGCCCGCAAACTGTTCCTTCCAAGAAAAAAAACAAAAACAATACAAAAGAGAGCCAAATTCAAGATCCGTTCATTTCGAGATGCCTGGACACACTGCGTCTGAAAGACTGGAGATCATAGGAAGTAGGAAATACAGGCAGAGGAAGACAGTGCTAGAGCTTACCAGTTGCATAAATGAAGGACTGGAAGTAACGGTTAACTCTTGCATTATAGAGGTGGACAGAAAAGGGATGAGAGGTTGTTGCTAGACGGGTGCTACGTGCCCGTCGTAGAGGTGAAGGGATACAAGCAGGCAGTTCAGAGGAACAGAAGCCATTGAAGTAGCAATAGAAAAGAGATAAAGATGCAACAGCGTGGCAAAGAGACAGAGGTTGAAGGGAGCCAGAAAGAGGAGGAGAGTCAATGAGACGAAAAGAAAAGCCTTTGACTCCACCTTAATGAGAGAGAAGAGCTGTATGTTCAAGGATGATGCAGGAATGAGCTGGACATTACTAAACATTAGTGGGTACTCCTGTGGAAGATTTTGTCGGGTTGATAGGTGTAAGAACTGAGTTTGGTACTAAGCTACAAAGCAAATGGTGAGAAACTTAATGAAATTGGATACGAAAAATTTCGATGCTATTCATTTGCAACACATTATGCGTTCATAACATACAGAGTATATATTATAACAGACTAATGTTATCATCGAATCCTGTGAAACTGGCCCAGGTACGACCCATCTGTTTCGGATCTTCATCATACAAATAAAGCACTGAGTCCCTTGTATATTAGCTGGGACTTGTCATTTTCACTGCAGTGATAATTTTTGTGAATATTAATCCTGGATTGTCTATAGCTATAATATACAATGACTGTGGATTTAATGTTGATTCCAACAGTAGCTGTGCGCATGGTTATAACTTAAAATTATTTGATGTGGACGAATAAACCACATTGTGTTAGGCAGTGGAGAGCATTCACCAATAATTAACTATAACCAGATGAAATTAGAAGCAAACAATACAAAATATTATGAGACAACGAAGATACAGCTGTGCTAACCTGCTCCGCCACTTTATCCAAGCCGTAACTGTTGCTT
Organism: Birgus latro; assembly: GCA_018397915.1. Classification (NCBI taxonomy): domain Eukaryota; kingdom Metazoa; phylum Arthropoda; class Malacostraca; order Decapoda; family Coenobitidae; genus Birgus; species Birgus latro. The sequence goes on from JAGKTI010025228.1 coordinate 11,449, forward strand.
CACCCCATATGTGCAATATTTTCCTTCACCTCTCCACTCCATCCCTCCATCTCATCCTTGGCCTCCCCCTCCCTCTCCCCCCTTCTACCTCACTCACATACACTCTCCTGGTCGGTCTCTCACTCTCCATCCTCTCCACATGGCCAAACCACATTAATGTGTTTCTCCTAACAATAATACCCATACTGAGAAATGTATAAACCATGTGAGAAACGATTAGAAGAGACGAACATGTTTGCCTGAAAAGACTATGAGGGTATTTAATTCAAGTATATAAGATTTTCAGTGGACATGATAATATGACTCGAGAAGTAATTATCAGTAGATCAGTTAAATTATCTAGAAGCACTGGACATAAAACCGTTGGCAAGCGTTTCCATTCACAGGATGCTAAACACCTCTTCAAAAGAGTACTCAGTATATGGAACGAGTTGCCTCCTTATGTGGTCAACTGTGATACAGTTCTAATATTTAAAAACCGCTTGGATAAGTATTTGCCCTCTAATCCCCAGCTAAGCATGTTCACTTCTGATTACTACCTTTAGGAATTAAGTTGTTTAATATTTAAAAACCGCTTGGATAAGTATTTGCCTTCTAATCCCCAGCTAAGCATGTTCACTTCTGATTACTACCTTTAGGAATTAAGTCGTCCTGCAGTTCAGAGTAAGGAGGTCGTACCGGTAGCAGTAACCACAAAACAACAACAATTTTCCTAAAATTAACTAAATGTGTTTTCCTTGCATCTTTTCTTATGAAATTTCACAAAAGCTTTTCTCTGCTGCATGGTCTACCTTCTCACTCTTCCTTGCCTGCTTCAACTGAACAGTTTGATGGGTGGCTTGCGAACCTTCCTGCTTTCACATCTTTGCTTTTGGCAGATGGAACAGCACGTTAATTGTAAGACATCCTGTAACAAACAACGTCGAAGGAACCAATAGGTCTGTACTGTTTATACTCTTAAACCTTGCAGTTCGCCCTCACCCCAACTCACCGCCCAGCGATACGAATCCATTGAAAATGAAGCATTCTTCCTTACCTTCCCCTCATCCCACCTGCTAACTCTTACCATCAGTTTCACCCTCATCCTCAGACTTGCCCTCATCCTGAACGTCCTTTTCCACCACACCCTAACCCTTACTCTCGCCTCACTCTCTTGCTCGTCCCTTTCACTTCCCTCAAACCCTCTTCCCTTCCCCCAAACCCTCTTCCCTTTCCCTGTTACCCCAACTCATCAGGACGCTCTGATACGTACCCAGGAAGAGCGAATATTCCTGAGAAATAGAGGAGCATCATTTACTGTTTGCCAGGTCCGATTGGTAATTTCAGACGCGATATCGTCACTCCGGGTGGCGCACGAAGTATACACTCCTCACTGCAACGGCACGATTTGTTCCCCAACCAGATGTCAAGGCCAGAGAATTGTGCACATTCATTCCATAGACACCAACCCTCACCAGGAATGATAAGGACACGAGGGCCGTGGAAAAGTGATTCTTGTGTTTTCCGATGAGGATGGTAATGATATTATCATTAACCCTTAGACAGTTGCTGGATTTTCCATTTTGCTCTGGCTAACGACAGACGATTTTACTCACCACCTGGAAGTTTCTGAGATCCATGGATTGAGATTCTTTGTCGATTAACCCTTAAACCTTAATTTATTTTCCTTCTGCCTGACTGTGGCTAAAACGCACGATTTTACCCGTTACTGAAACGCCCTCTGAGGACTAAGCGTTAGAAACTGAAAGGGTACACTAAGACTTCTCCAACTCTCGAGCATTATAAATGTAAGATAAGTGAGTATTGATGCCCTTCCACGACAGTTAGTGGGCACTTGTGTTAAATTACGGAAATGGAAAATGCTTGGAAAATGATCGAGTAGATAAAATTGAAGCATCATCCCTGCTTCTGCTGCACTGTTTATAGCGTGTTTCCTCATTATGATTTGCTACCTGATGAGCAGCGTGCTCTGACACCACACGTGCCCGCAGATCGTGTGGAAGATCATTTAGATTCGACGAACCTTCATGCCAATTTACAGAGCGAATTCAAAAGCTACGCGGAGAAGTCAGTCATAGTTTAACCTAATCATCAGTTCCGTAAATGATTGTCTTGTATTGCGTTGCCGATACCTTCCTGGTCTCTAATTTCCCAAGACAGCTGTACATTTTTCGAAGTTGATGAACTGTTGATGATAAAGTACTTGTGATGCAAAATGTCACTTGACGGCCAGTTGTTACCACTCTTAGGTAGGCGCATCTACTGAGAAATCACCACATGCAGTATATTCGGCAGCGCGAGGTGTTCAGGAGTAATGGGCATAGTTTACCTCTATCTGGTACTTACAAGAGGACAGTTGTTTCATCAAGCTTCATATATAATATGACTTATTATTTGTTGCTTGTGTTAAAGTCTTTCACTGCATATTAACCAAATATTAGTTTCATTTTGGTATATGCAGGCTGATAAACATATATTCAATCGTAAATGAACACACAAATTCCTCAAAAAACCTAACTGAATTTGATATTGGAACTCGAAGTTTCCCTTCAGTATTTGATATTCTCTCTCTCTCTCTCTCTCTCTCTCTCTCTCTCTCTCTCTCTCTCT
>JAGKTI010025229.1:0-14058 GCA_018397915.1 Birgus latro
ATTGTTATGGCTTTTGCTTAAAGAACAAACTTTGGCTGTCTGGATGCGGCTGCTCCTCTTTCTACAGGCCCTCTCTCACTCTCCAGTCTCTCTCTCTCTCTCTACAGTATATATATATATATATATATATAGGGGTGGCAAACATTTTCATTTATAAATTATTATTTAACATAGCATGGGCTGCCTCGTGCAAGGTAGTTTCAGCCTGCTTCATTTTGTCTGCTGCTTCATTACAATTGTTTAGAGTCTGTATTAAGAGCACTGGAATTTTCCCACTGTCCTCCAGTAACTTTATCCTCATTTGTGTCTCTCGCAGCCTCTGTTCTTGTAGTTTTATTGTTAGTCCATGTTCTTTCCTTTGCATGGCTAAGGAGTCTTCGTAGCATCTATCTGTTGAAAATTTTGTTGTCCGTCGTCGTTTATGCTGTTCAGATGCACTGCCACTTCCTGCTGGGAAAGCCGTAGTCTGACTCCTAGAGGTAGACGCTGTTGGTGGACCCAATTCCTGTGAGGTTGCCTGAGAATTTTTTGGTGTAGAACAGTAAACTGCTGGCTTCATCAGTGGCTCAGATGATACAGTGACTGTTGCTGATGGTACTGGTGATGACTGTACATCATTAGAGGTGGATGGCAGTGCCCAAGATTCTTCCAGGAAGAATCCATGGCCCTGATCATCCACATGTATGATTGGGATAGATTCAACTGCTGCAAAAGATAAGAATACACATATGGTAACTGAATTTTTCCTTATTAATATATATTTCCTGCTAACAATTTTTGAAGAAACTAATAAATCTCCCATAACCTTTAACTTTTAAGCATTTTTTGCCTTTAGCTACTCAGCACTTTCCATCCAGTTCAACAACTTCCCATTAATTCCTCCATTAGCTGTCAATTTCCACAATAGCTTGTTACATGGCACTCTATCAAATGCTTTCTCTATGTCTAGTCAGACAAAATCTGCTCAACCTTCCCTCTCTCGAATGGCTCATGATGCATCTTAGAATAAACAGGAGAAATTTTATGTAAGATCTGGTATACTCTCCATTCAGAGTCATTGATCATAAGAAGCAAATGCAAATAGTGACAAAGATCACTGCTAAACTGTCTATGACCTAGCTAAAATACTTTGGAGGCCTTCTTAATCCCCACTATTATTCAAAAGATGCACACATGCTGCCTCACACAAGAAAGAATCAGGATTGGTCAATAATGAATTAGCACTATTTCATATATAATAAAACCTAGCTACATATACAAAACCCTGCTGTACTGAAAACCACAGTATTGTTCCCATCACCACAAAAGTAAAGAAGGCAGTGCCCATGCCAAGTAAATCTGCAATTATTATTTGCCTCGTGAATGCCATTCCCAAATACCAGCCCTCATGAATATATGATGGCCTTGTGATGTTAACTTTAAGTAGTACTCACATTTTGTAGTATCACTGTCCAAATCATTTCCCAAATCATCCAGGTCGTAGGCAATGATGGTGAGGATCTTCTGAGTTTCGTCTTCTGGTTTTGGAGGAGCTCCACCACCAGTTCGCTTCATCTCCCACTTGTGGACTGCACGTTCCTTTTTAGCTCTGAAAAATATTGGGTGGTGAAACCACTGATTGGCGATAGGTTTGAAGGCCAAAATCAAATGAATCACACCAAAAACCATTTGAAACACTCTGATGCAAAAATCAGTGGTTGTGTGAAACTAACAACTGACCGTAATTTTTACCATTTTCATAATAACTGCATAAATTAATAGGTTGAATCTCTGTGAAGTTTACTGAGACTGTAAGCAAGCAATATTCTGCCTTCCAGTAAAAGGAAGCCTTAAAAAAGCCTTTACCAAATCCAGCAAACCTCTTCATTTACTTGGGGCAAAGGTTGCTCACAATCCATACAATAACAACCAAATAATTTTCAAAGGGAGAAATCATAAGGCAAAACATTAAGAACAGACAGCAATGGCTCTAAATAAAAAATAAAAAAAATCTTTACAAAGGCAGGAAATGGAAAGTCAATCGGTAAACTTTTTCTGTAGCTTACAAACATTTGTTTGCCAGCTAAGTTAATGAATAAATATACTGCAAACAGAATATCCTTTTAAATACTTACTTTCCCTTTGAATTCTCCCATATTTTCTGGAGTTGTTGCTGGGACCGAGGAGGACCACTGCCAGCAGCATTGAAAATCTTCGTCACCTCATCCAAGGCTGTTTTTTTTTTCTCCCAATAACTAAAATTGTGTCTCTTATTAAACAGAATGTCTTTTCTTTCCTCTATTAATGTTCAGAGGTTCAATCTTTCCCTCTGTGTGATGTATCTTACTCTCTGAGAAGAATTTTCTGCCATTTCTATACGAAATTCTTGTGCTCTAGTGTAGGTAACTAGCTCACTCTCACAGCTTTCACACGAGTCTGATGTAAACAAACTTCGTCCGGCATACCAACTGTTCCTCAAGCAGAGAGGAAGGGTTAAGCAGGGCTACCAATCACTCCCTTCCCTATACAGTGCTCTAAGCATATGGAATGAAAATTAAGGGCTTCCCTTCTCTTTCCTTAGTGCGTAAAGTAGGGAGAAAAGGAGGAGCCCTATGTTAGTGTTTAAGCATACGGCCGTTAGTACCCTTTGCAGGCCACTCAATCTCGTCTGTACCACTCCTTAGAGGATAGCAAAATTCAAACTCGAAGTGACTTAACAATAAGATTTACTAAGTATAAAGAACTGAAAGACATTACTCTTCAAACTGTGAAAAAACAAGCAAAGTTTAATCAAGATGTATACTCAAAGAATATGAATCTTTAAAACCAAATCAGTATTCAAAGTGACACTGGTACACATGGATATTTTAATCCCGGGGTCTCTGACGGACTCTTCGGGAAGAAACCTAAAACATTATCACCAAAGAATATTCTCTTAGGGCAAGATATGCACCGTACTCTAAAATCATAAGCTGACTAGACACAGTATTCAGATGGAAGTTTTCAAATGGACACAATATTCAAATGGAATATTCAAATGGAGACAATATTCAAATGGAATATTCAAATGGATCAATATTGAATCTTCTCTTAGGGCTAATAAAGAATCATATTCAACTAGACACAAATGGATGGAGTATTCAGGTGGAACCAGCTGATATACGCTTGGATTGCATGAACTAAGAAAGGGGTATTTAGTGTGAACAGGCATTAGGCAGTTAAACCCGAGTCAGATGGCTTCAGATACACTCGATCTACGAACGATATGAAAACAGCGACCTCCGAAAGATATGAAGAAAAGCAGCAATCTGTGAACGGTATGGACAGAAACGGCGATCTGTGAACGGTAGAGAGAAGGGAGGCGATATCATTAATCATTACAAGAGGGATCAGGGGAATTATCAGTAATTAAACTCACTAACGTACATGAGGATTTACATTACACGAGTAAGAAAGAGGAGGGGGGGGAAGTTCGAGCACTAACGTATGAACGGTAGAGAGAATGGCGGCGATCTGCCAATTTGACGCTGATGACTCCACTCTTTATATAAACTTCTATCACAGTATTCGGGAATTGGCTAAAACTTTAACTGATTTCTTGCACTATCAATGTCTCTTCTAAGGCTTCTGAAAGATAAAAAATATACGTTTGCACTCGACGTACACAGGAAAATGACTTACGATGTTTAAAATTGTTGTAATAGGCGTACAAGAACTTTAATCACAACGAAGCCAAAACAAATAAGAATCTGAACAATTTATTGTCATGCTGGTTTTATGGCTTAGGATGACTTGCAATGCGAGTATAATACCATAAATTTTGTGCTTCACAAATGACTATCATCAACAATTATAACTCAGATAACTCGAGCACTATTAACATTGTTACATAAATCTCTCGATCAGAATATGAAGGAAGACATTCGCGATTGTTAATTCCTCCCAAAACTTCCGCGGAATATATGCCTTTGTTGAGAACGGCTGGTCCATAAAAGTTAATAAAATTTAAAGAAATGATTAGTCCTATTAATATTAGAATCATACTTGCATTATGAATATGAATTAAGACTAAACTTAAATATAGTGGTTCCTTCGATGAGTCCAAGGATAAGTTAAATATGGCTGGTTTTCCATGTTTTGGCGGGCTAATCGGTTGCACGCCACTACCAGTGGCCTTGGACTCACTGGCTAGCGTTGGCAGCACTGACTGGAGTGGTGGTTGTAACACTGCCTGGCCTCTTGGAATATTCTAATCATTTTTTCGACTTTTCTTTACTCACCCTCATAAAGATGAGTCATCACCCCTTCCATGTGGCTCCCCATTGGGGTTTCCGCCCGCTTTATAGTGCCACTATGCCCCACAGATGTATGGGGAAAGAATAGCTCTTAATTTTTATTACTCACTTCTTGCGTCAATTATAGTAATTAGCTTCTACTACGGCACTTATATTTGCACTTGACATCACGACTATGGGTAATTGCACTTTGAGAAGTGAATGCTCAGCTAGGTGTTTCAAGCAGTATGGTTGAGTATGAGGTAATTACTTGTACAGAAATTGTGACTAATTTGTACTAATCATTGGCAATGTCAAAACATTATTATGTTATACACAACTTAAATTTTCTGTGCTTTACATCACAAATATGCTAATGCTCACTTATTCAACATTATATTCTGAGTAACGAGGGAAAAAATTTATTTACAGCCAACCAGGTCATTTTCTTACTCTCCCATGCACTTCTGGTTTTCTTTCATTGTACTAGAGAGGGTTACTCAAGGTATTCCCAAAAATTGTTTCAAAAATAGCCATAAACAATAGCACTTATTACAATGCACTTGTAAAACTTATTATTTCATAACACATACTAGATATAAATTACAGTAACTTACATTTCACTTATGTATAAAAAAAACACACACACACACGTATGCATACCTGTTTACTATTTACCATTTCCCACACACCTGCTCAGTCACTGAGCCTTTTCTTCAGAGGTAAGGGCAGAACTTTAGCGGGGGTCGATGATGCAATCGGCCGTGCACATGGAGGGAGGGAATCAGACAAAGAGGGGAAAAAAATCACTCTAGCACTGTAGCACCAGTCGAGCAGTGCAATACTCCCAAGGTGAATGGAAAGCTGATGACACGAAGAGCTGGAGCTCTCGTTTCATCAGCCCTCGGGACTAATTCCTGACCATCCCCCTTTGCTGAACTTTTTCAGTGTTTCGGTAACATAGAGTGTAGGCCAGCATGCTCTCCAGTACAAGATTCTCTATCTGTCAGTACCAAAGTACAAGCACAGTACACACTACAACTCCTTTTCAAATGTAGAAAATGAAAAATGGCTTCATTATACCAGGCCTCGGAGTCCCTGGGGGGGGGGGGGCCATAAATGTCCCCATCTGTCCATCTCCCAGTGACGACTCAGAGAGATGCCTGGAACCACTGTATGACTCACTTTTTCATTTCTACAACATTCATGGCCTTTCCTCTAACTTTCTTTCTATGGAACACCACCTCTCCTCCTCTAAACCTCACCTTCTCTTCTTAACAGAGACTCAGCTGTCTGAGGCAACTGATGGCAAACCCTTTTCTATATCCTCCTAATTTCTCTATACTCATTTCAAAGCCAAAGGTGGCTGTTGTGTATATGTACGCAACGACCTATCTTGCTCTCGTGTTCCTGAACATGATTCTTCTGAATTCTTTACTCTCTGGCTTTAGCTCTCCTGTCATTCTCTACTAAATATATCTGCGCTGTTTACTTATCGCTTAATTCTACAGACTATCAAAAATTCTTTAACTATCTTACTTCTACGATGGAACACATTATATCAGTTTCTCCTTTGTCTCTGAAATCTCCATTGTAGGAGATTTAAATGTTCACCACCACCTTTGGCTCTCCTCTCCTTTCACTAATCCACCTGGTGAACAAGCCTACACTTTTTCTATCCTTAATGACCTAGAGCAGCTTGTACAGCACCCTACCTGTATCCATGACTGCCTTGGAGAGAGCTCCAACACACTTGACCTCTTCCTTACAACTAATCCTTCTGCTTACACTGTTAATCTTTTCTCTCCGTTGGGCTCCTCTGACCATAACCCTATTACCTTAATCTGTCCTATTGCTCTGGTGTGGCCTGTGGATCCTCCAAAGAAACATCGTCTTTGGCACTTTGGAGCTGCGGATTGGGAGGCCCTCAGGCAGTATTTCTTTGATTTTCCCTGGAATGATTATTGCTTCCATGGTCGGGAGCCATCTGCATGTGCCTTACGTATTACGAAGGTTATTCTCTCGGGCATGGAAGCATACATTCCTTTCTCATATCCTTTGCCTAACGCAAGAAAGCTTTGGTTTAATCACGCATGTTCTAATGCTGTCTGCAACAAGGAGAGGGCCTTTAAAATGTACGGGAGCCAACCAACCCCAGAATCATGTCTTTCTTATGTTTCTGCCCGGAATCATGCTGAGTCTGTTCCTCGCTCTGCTAAAAATAATTTCATCTGCACAAAATATTCTCAACTCTCCAACTCGAATTCTTCCCGCTCCTTCTGGCACCTTGCCAGAAACCTTTTTAACAACTGTACCTCATCATCCTCCCCTCCTCTTTTCTACTCTGATGGCTCTGTAGCTATTTCTTCCACTGATAAAGCAGATCTCTTTGCTCAGACTTTCTCCTCCAATTCCACCTTAGACGATTCCGGTGCTCTTCCTCCATCACTTAACCCCTCTGAGTTCCTCATGGCTGACATTTAAATTTCTTCAGCGGATGTATTTTCTGCCATCACTGGCCTCAGTACTAACAAGGCATGTGGGCCTGATGGAGTCCCTCCTGTTGTCCTCAAGAACTGTGCTTCTGTGCTTACACCCTACATAGGTAAACTCTTTCGCCTTTGTCTGTCAATTTGTATCTTTCCTTCTTGCTGGAAGTTTGCTCTCATTCAGCCAGTCCCAAAGAAGGGTGACCATTCCCAGCCCTCTAACTATCGTCCAACTGCTTTAACGTCCTGTCTCAAAAGAATTCGAGTCTATTCTTAACATAAAAATTTTAAAGCATCTTTCCTGTCACAACCTTCTTTCTGATCGTCAGTATGGGTTCCATCAGGGACGCTCCATTGGTGATCTTCTCACCTACCTTTCAGACTCCTGGTCATCCTCCTTTTGGGACTCTGGCGAAAGCTTTGCCATTGCACTCGACATCTCAAAGGCTTTCGATCGAGTCTGGCATAAATCTTTAATTTCCAAACTGCCCTCTTATGGTTTCTATCCTTCTATCTGCGTCTTCATCTCTAGCTTCCTTTCTGGTCGTTCTATAGCCGCTGTTTTAGACGGCCATTGTTCTTCTAGATTTATCAATAGTGGTGTTCCTCAGGGCTCTGTCCTATCACCAACTCTCTTCCTTTTATTCATCAATGACCTTCTAAGCTGTACATCTAACCTTATCCACTCATACGCTGATGATTCCACCCTTCACCTTTCCATTCGATTCCGGCAACGTCCATCTCACCAGTTACTTTAACAAACAAGGGATGCAGCTATGGTACACCTAATGTCTGACTTGGTTCAGATCTCTGACTGGGGTAAAAATAATCTTGTTTTTAATGCATCAAAGACTCAGTTCTTACACCTATCAACCAGATAAAATCTTCCACAGGGTTACCCACTAATGTTTAATAATGTCCAGCTCGTTCCTGCACCGACCTTGAACATGCTTGGGGTTTCATTCACTCGGGATTTATCTTGGAAAGAACATGTTACATCTCTTGTAAAACCTGCTTCCAAGAGATTAGGTGTGTTAAGCCGACTCCGAACCTTCTTTACCCCTGCACAGTTGTTGACTTTATACACAGGTTTTATTCGCCCCTGTGTGGAGTACAACTCTCATGTGTGGGGAGGCTCCCCACATACAGCTCTTCTCAATAGGGTGGAGTCAAGGGCTTTTCATCTGATTAACTCACCTCCTCTTACTGGCTCCCTTCAACCTCTGTCTTTTCGCTGCACTGTTGCATATTTATCTCTTTTCTATTGCTACTTCAATGGCCACTGTTCCTTTGAACTCTCTGCTTGTATCCCTCAACCTCTACGACGGGCACGTAGTACCCGTCTAGCAACAACCTCTCATCCCTTTTCTGTCCAACTCTCTAATGCGAGAGTTAACCATTACTCCGAGTCCTTCATTTATGCAACTGGTCAACTCTGGAACTGTCTTCCTCTGTCCGTATTTACTACTTCTTATGATCTCCAGTCTTTCAAACGCAGTGTGTCCAGGCATCTCGAAATGAACGGATCTTGAATTTGGCTCTCTTTTGTACTGTTTTTGTTTTTTCTTGGAAGGAACAGTATGCGGGCCCATGGCCTTTGGTTCCTTCCTCCTTGCATAAAAAAAAAAAACTCTACCAGTGCCATGTACCGACTGGGCTGCGCATCCATGGGGTACCTGGGGGTCCTATCTACACGATGGGTATCATATAAAATGGCCGCGAGTTCAAAGGGTGGCGGGAAGGTGAGTGCGGTATATCATGTCAGCTGGCGGAGCTCCGCACCCTGAATCGTGACGTCCCTACACATCAGCCGGCGGTTAAGGGTTAAACAAAAATTGTGCCATTCCACATTCTTCCAGTCAGAGCACAATGCAAGCAGATTACACAGTTTATCCATATGCTTTGTCACAATTGTGGAATGGGGTGATAATGATATGATCATACAAAGAGAGTGGTTTTATAGACTACTCATCTATTTTTTGCCACATGCCTTAATCCTGTAAAGGGTGGCCACAAATGAATAGCCTCCATGTCACCCTTTCCCCCGCCATTTCATTCCCCTTCCCCTGGATCACACCCCCTACTCTGATATACCCGTTATCTCCATCCCTCCATCTCATCTTCGGACTCCCCCTCCTTCTCCCCCTCCACCTCACTCACATACACTCCTCGTCAGTCTCTCGCTCTCCATCCTCCCAACATAGCCAAACCTCCTCAGTGTATTTCTCCAAAATGCTTTCTATCACATTCACAACCACACCACAATGCTCCTTCTCTTCCTCATTTGTCAATCTGTTACTCCATGTAACTCCACATACTCTTGTCAAATAACTTATTTCCACTGCTCTCACCCTTGACTTGTGTCCTTCCAACAAAGTTCACAGTACTCAATACTCGTACTATCATGCAGCGACTTTTTTACTTCCATGTTACTTCTCTATTTCTTATCACTGCTTTCAAAGAATCACCAACCATTCTCCCTTGTTGTACCCTTTTAAACACTTCTTCCTCCAAACTTTCATCCTTATTCATCACACTACCCAGGTACTTATATGCACTCACATTTTCCATTTCCTCAACACCCAACCTCACTGTACATTCACTGATTTCATTTCTCTCTAAGACCATAACTTTAATCTTCCCTACATTCACCTTTGGATTCCTTTTCTTACATACTCTCCCAAACTCATTCACCATGCCTTCCAGTTCCGCTTCATCTTTACTTAACAATACAGTATCATCTGCAAATTACATTGCAGGAAGTTTCCAAGCGCTGGCCTTTCATTATGGCTGCTTCAGCATCCACTACCCTACCTTGTATCTCTTTTATAACCCCAACCAAATGCAGATTGAACAACCATGTAGACATGACACATCCCTGTTTTAATCCAAGATTCAGATAGAAAAACTCACTCAGTCCACTATCCACATGCACTGGAACCTTAGCACCTTTGTACAGACTTTTCAAGGCATTCATCAACTTCCCATTTACTGCATATATTCTTAATATTTTCAACATTCATTGTCTAGCCCCTCTTTCATAATTATGCTTTCTCCAAATCCATGAAGGCGATATAAACTTCTTTCCCTTCCGTAGAAACTTTTCAACTACCTACGGCTGAATATCTGATCTACACAGCCTCTTCCCTTCCTAAATCCTCCCTGTTCTTCTCCAACTAATTCCTGTTATCTCCCTAACTATGTCAATTAGTATCCTTCCATATACTTTTCCTAATACACTAAGGAGACAAATGCCCCTATGATTACCACACTCTTTTTTTCCCACTTTCGTTTGCAAAGAGAAATAATTATACCTGACATCCAATCCTCTGGGACTCTACCTTCCTCCCAGGCCAATCTGCTCATCTTTCATATCCATTCTCCTACTATCTCTCCCCCATGCTTCGTCATTTCACCACACAATCCATCAGATCCTGGGGCTTTCCCCATTTTGACTTTACTTCTTCCACCAATTCCATCCCACTGATCTCTTCCTCCCTTCTCACCTCCCTCCTTCTCCCAGCCATTCCCCAGCCACTTTAACTCGCATTATTTTCATTCTCTATTTTGAACAGTTCTTTAAAGTGTTTTCTCCATCTGTTCATTTTCTCTCCTTTACCCACAATCAATCTACTTTTTTTTTTCATATTTCACCCCACTACTAACTTCTTATCACCCTCTCTGACTCTCGTTAACCCCTTTTAGAACCTTTTCCTACATTCCTTCCACTTCACACTCATATTCCTTCCAAATTCTTCATCCACTTTCTTCTTACTTTCTCTTACTAATCTTTCACCTATCACTTCGTCATCACATATAACTCTCTCCTCCATCTCTCAGCTTAGTGTCCATGCCTCTGCTTCTCATCCACTTACTATATGCTTTCTTCCTTTACGTCACTGCTTGCCTCACCTCTTCATTCCACCATGCTGTTCCTTGCACCCCCTTTCATCTTCCTTTCACCTCACCCCACATACCATCTCACATGCAGCTCAGATTTCTTCTGCGAATATCTTGCACACACCTTCCACCTCCCTCATCTGCTCCGAATCATTTACCCAATCGCTCCTCCACTTGTCTTTTATATTCTGCCTTTTTTCAATCCACTTGCAACCTCTCTACCCTCCTTGTATGAACTACTTCCTCCTGTCCTTCCCTCCTTCTCTTCCTCGATTGCACATAACCTTGACCTTCACCATCACCAAGTGGTGGTCAGCAAGTTCACTCCCCCAACCACTGTATGCTCTTGCATCCATTGCATACCTTCTCATTCTGTCATCCACACACACATATAGTCAGTCATTGCCTTCCATTCATTAAATTCACCACCCACCTTTCTCATCACTCGCCACGTATCCTGTGGATCATTTTGTGCCTAAAGAAGGTATTGGCTATCACCAACTCACTCTCCATACATATGTCCAGTAGAGCACTGCTATTCTCATCCGTTTCTGTAGGCACACCCCACTCACCATCTACTTCAGCCATCTTCACATTGGCTACTTTTCCATTATATCCATTCACAAACACTCTCTCATTCCTCTCAAACTTTTCCATGCACGCTTCCACATTTGGCCAGAACTCTTGTTTCTCTCTGCCTGCACGATCTTGCGTTGGCGCATATACACACACAATCGCCCACGTTTGTATTTCCAAATTTACATATTACATATACAGTATCTGAGAACAATTGTGAAGACGCCTTCTTGAGCTTTTTTTTTTTTCCCCAGTAACTTTGACATTCAAAGTAATCAGGAATGTGGCATCCACCAAATGTGGATTTTGCATTTCGCTGAAGCATATTGACTAGGGGTTGGTGCTACTTGAGGTATCCACACATTTGCCTAGGCATACCGCCACAGACCACCTTATTACCCCCGCCAACGAAGTGGGAGGAGATTATATAATCACTCTTGTTTGTCTGTTCGTCTAATTGTCAACAAGATCTCAAAAAGTTTTCTATGGATTTCAGTGAAATTTTGGGGATATGTGGGTCATGGGCCAAGAAAGAGTTTATTGAATTTTGGTGGCGATCTGAACGTGAGTCCTGGTTCAGGATTGTTGCTTGCCAGAATCTTTCGATTCGACAAGCACGTTGGTCAGTTCCGTATGTTTGCCTGTTTGTAACTTGCAAACTAGGTAAATAAAAGATTAGTAATTTAAAAATGGGGAATAGAGATCGCTAAAAAAAAGTAAGCAAATAAGGAATGATCGCTGGAGAGCATACAAAACCAGCAAGGATTCAAATAACGTTGTCAATGTAAACCCACAAATCCCTATTATAACTCTTTACAAACTGTTAATACCAGAGTCAAAAGTGACTTATGGGTTTACACGCTCAGAGTTACTTGAATCCTTGCTGGTTTGGATGCTCTACAGCGATCCTTCCTTATTTGTTTACCGTTTTTAGCGCCTTATTCCCCATTTTTAAATTACTAAGTATTTATTCACTATATCTATATATATCTATATCTATCTCTCTATCTTTCTATCTATCTATATATATGTATGTATGTGTGTGTGTGTGAGAGAGAGAGAGAGCTGTCACAGGCATGCATTCATTAGACACGCCTCTCCTCCCTCCCTCCCTCCCTCTCTCTCTCTCTCTCTCTCTCTCCCCTCCCCCCCCCTCTCTCTCTCCGGTCCTTTCTCTTCTCTGTCTCTCCTGTTTTCCCTCTCCCCTTTCCTTCTCCCATGAAGGAAATCTGAGATGAAAAACTGAACTTCGTTGCCTTATCTCAAACAGCAACTAGGATGGAGTCTATTTCAATTAGATTTTCCCTTTCTCTTCTGAATCTTAATAGAAATTGGTTTTTAGTAATTCTGTGGTCGCTTCTTTTACTCTGTGCATTGCACTTATTCTCTTAGAGCTAAGTACTTTATCAGTAATGTTGAAATCTGGTTCATCATTTGTCCAGTTAGTCCCTTCCAATATAATTTCATACTGCCTTTCTTCCACAAGACGTTTTCAACACCCAAAGACAGTTTCTCCAAACGCCTCCAGCATTTCACCTCAAGGATTGCATTTATTTATTGCAGTAAGACCTGTTGTAGCCACATGCAGCTTTTTCTTGCCTACTTACAAGAGAGGAATTAGATACAATTCTGATATTGTGTTTACTATGAGGATACAACATTAGCAGCTCAACTTGGATCCTCTTCAGACAAACCATAAACAGAACACATCGCAGGTGTCTGATGAAAATTGTACCAAATATCAATTAGTTATTCTTAAAGAATTAAGTAATAATAGTTACATTAATAAGGATCTAGTTTTCAGCCATTATGAAACCAGTTACTAATGATCATATGCGAGAAAAGTCTTCCTCTCACAATGCATCCAAGTGGTCATCAGAAACTGTTGCTCACATATGGCTGAGACATGTCGCTGGACCACCTGAAGAATCAGCTAAGATTGTTTTAACGAATTCAAGGCCACATGCAGCTCCCTGCCAAGCCTTGGATCGTCTCGCGTTCTTTTGGACATAAACTCGTTGTTCTGTCCGTTTCACTGCCACTTCCCCTTTCTCCATTCGAAACAGTCCCAGTGAACCTTTTCACTACGATGACGTATTCATTCTCGCAGTCTCCAGACGATTTCGTTTAGAGAAAAGTGATTATTGAAACTGAAGGGATTAGACATCGTCTTCATCAGGCTCTCATTGCTACAGTTGAATAATATCGCTGAAAAAAAATGCCTAGTGGTAGTCGGGAAAAAAAGATCAATACATCATAGCAGTGAAGGGGTTTCGGATAGCTGTCCTGAACACATTTCATTATTCTTTCACTCTTTATGTTGAATTCCTCAACCGTAGTCAACTGTTTTTCTTTCTTTGTGGAGGACATCTTATATGTATATTTTTAAGACAAGATGTATTCCAGTTTTTCATGACAAAATCAAACTGTGAAAGAACGTGTGAGAAGGAAAGTATTACAACAGGTAGAGTTAATCGATTAAACAAAAGTGAGAGACAGCCAGTGGAAGAAGGAAGGAAAATAAGAAGCGTGAGAGAAAATTAAGCTAGGTAACAGAAGATGAATAAGTAAACTAGGGAAAAGAAGGAAATCGAGTAAACAGCAAGGATCACTAAGGTAAGGGACCCAAATTACATGAAATTCTTGTCTCTCCCGAAGCACTCAGAAACGCAACCGCTCGCCCTGCTTTATTTATAAACTACCCTAAGCCTGAACGGTGTATTAGATTGCCTGTACAATATATAAAATTATCTCTCTTATACAACCACCAGTTACATCACAAAACATTGAGAGTGAATATTAAAGTGACAAAAAAACGATGGTTTGATAACAGTTAACTG
>JAGKTI010025230.1:0-14057 GCA_018397915.1 Birgus latro
AGAGGCAATCTGAGGCTGAGTTTGAATTACCTTGTGGTGTATCTCGAGCTGAGGGCCTCCCTGAGGATTCCCGGAGATTACACAGAAGCCACATGAGTGTTCACACCCACACAGGGTGTTAAAATGTGACCTGCCAAAGTTGCACAGGGATTCTCGACTACCTTTACTAATTATAAGCGTGCAGTCACAGTGAACCCAACTGAGGACACCGATGACAAATGGGTAGTCGAGGTGACGAGCCCTTTGTAATGTTAAGTATAGCCATAAGTGTACAGTCACAGTGAACCCAACTGAGGACACCGATGACAAACGGGTAGTCGAGGTGATGAGCCCTTTGTAATGTTAAGTACAACTATAAGTGTGCAGTCACAGTGAATCCAACTGAGGACACTGATGACAGGCGGGTAGTCATGGTATGATCCCATGCCGAGGGCACCGACGACAAGCCCTTTTATTAGGCGTAAGTGTAGGCTAGAAAAGGCAACTATTGGGGAAATAATGGCGACATACCTACGAAATTTGTTATTGACTTTCGGCTAAAAAGTACCTTCTTTTGTGTGTGTGTGGATTGATTGCTGGGTGGATGAAATTGTAATTTAGTGTAACCCTTGCATTGACACTATTGATACTCCACCTTGACTCATCCCCACAGGTACAGTCGTTGGGTGAAGAAGATGTCCAGGACCATTGATCGTCTGCTGCACCCTGGCACTTCATCTCTTCTGCCCTCGTCGCCTTTATTATTGTCTTAATATGTATTATTATTATTGCTTACACGTAGGTACAGTTACACTACAACTGTCACACCTACACCGTGTATCACATACATCACGCTACATAACAACTAGTTGTTAATGTAAATGTAGCGAATTTTCGCTCAGTTGACCTGAGTGCAGGACTTTCCACTGTCGTTTCGGAGTTTTTCCCTCAAGCTTGCTTTCCTTAACGTAAATACGAGGTTTTTACGCTCACAGGCAACACTGTTTCCCTCCTGTAACAGGATAGTACACACACCACAGTGTGAATCTTGTGTGACTGAGTTAGGATGTATATACATAGTGTCAAATTTTACTCTAGGGTAAAATTTGAAAAATTTCACGGGCGTAATGTCACGAATTTTCTACATTGTAAAATCACGTTAGTTAAATCGTGACATCCAGTGATTTTGTGAGGAGCAAATTAATATGTACGATAATTTTTAGTTGTCGGGCTTTGCTCCGGGCCCATTTGCGCATGCGTGCGAGCTCCCACCCGCGCTGCGTCACGTATTCAAATCAGTCTGTTCTTAGTCACGGAAGGATTGGGTCGTACGCCTCTAGAGGCTCAAGTGAATTCTTTATTTCAGATCTCGGCTTAAAGCGGCGTGTCTTCCCGAACTCCCACCCTCTCTTGGTGATCGACTACAGTACAGTCTCATCCATACCGATCAGTATTTTCAGGGTTTTTTCCTAGGCTAAGCTTTTTGAAATATTTAGCCGTTATCTGAGTGTCTGAGTGAGTGAGTGCATTTCTTTCATTTGATTTGAATTTCATGTAACGTAAATTCATTTGTTTGTAATTAATAAATTCACAGTTCTTTTCTTGAGCTTTGTTAAAGTATATTAACTGTGTTTGATTACTCCACTCATTTAATACAGTTTTGCTACTCTGCGTTAGCACAAGTTTTGAATTAAATTACGGCCGGTACTTAGGCCAGCTTTGGCATCACTCCTTAAATCCGTTGTGCTAGCTAGGAGTTTGGCTCAGCCAAGAGCCTGTTATTATTATTATTATCATTTTTTTTTCCTTGATTGTTGGGGGGAGGGAGAAGAAACTTTCTCGTAGGCCAATGGTACAATATTGCAGCCCAATAGAGCATCTAGTCTCTGCTGCGTGCCATTGAGGAAGTCTGTAATTCTCGACCCTAGAGAATTGACATAGCACATTTAGCTATACATTGTATACCAATTATACAATATTTCATTATTTCTTGGGAATATTTAAATTTCCCCTGACATCTGGCGACACGCCAGAGTAAATTCTCATTTTCCCCTGACACACTCAAGCTTTCGTAAAGCACAACCCGCTCGCTCCGTGGCTAGAGACAGACTGACTCTATTCCCGAGTGTCTGACGGAAGGGCGTGAGAAAGGGCGTGGTCGGTAACGGCCAGGGAGGCGGAAGCGATAATTCAGAAATTATCGCTCAGAGGAATGCACCGTCTGCACATAAAAACAATTACTCGCGAAAGAATGACAAAAGTTTTGACAACTTGATGCGAATATAAGTACTCGAGCGGATGGTTGAGAGAATGAGCGAAATCTCGTACATTTCATAATCATTCTTTGCTCCCGCAAAATCACTCGATGTCACAATTTACGTTACATAATTTTACGATGTAGAAAATTCGTGACAGAAGTAAGTCATTTTTTTTCAGCAACGGACCTACAAAATGTCACACGAGGGGGTAGCCACGAACCAACACTTGGGATCTGATGTGGATAAATTGCCAGTCGTGGAACAGAGAGGGCTAACATAACAGACTGGACCATGTCACCCACGGGCTTCGGGAAACTACATCGGGAATCCTTAGAAATAATGGCGCAAGAAATTAAGTCTGGAAAGCGGTGAAGATGGTACCAACACTTCATCATCAGCAACTGCCATTGCAAATCCAAGGGGAGGGAGTACACCAGCATCCACCAACAAACTTGAAATCGGGGATGACCTGAATGCCCCGGTTGCCAGACGAACACCAGCATGATGCACAGAGTTTAACAACCAGAGACAGGCATCTGTTGCAGAGGAGCAGACCTCACACCCATATTCAAGTTTAGGAAGAGGAGGAGGGTCTGACGGTCAGACCCCGAGGTATGAGCCAAAACCCTCAAAAGACTCAAAGCTTTTAGACATGCTGCCTTAACAGAACGAATATGAGGAACCCAGGTCAGTCGTCTATCAAACAGAAGACCCAGAAACTGCGTCTCTTCCACACAGGATATTTTCCGACCATAAGTCAGGGTTTGGGTAAACCCCTCAAAGACAACAAAAATTCAAAACTACTGTCTTTGCCCCCCGCTGTAGGGGGTCACCTTGACGTGGTGGCGGGGCTTGAAGCGTGGTTGGCGTGCCACCTACTTTGGAGGCATGCCTACCTTTGTAGAGTTTGGCATTTGTCAGCCTCGTGGACGAAGCACCCCCTACATCACTGGTGGAGGAGGCCTGCTGGTGATGTTAGTCCCTGCCCATTTGCCATCTAGGGTGGGACTGTTGCCTCCCCACATATTTGCCGTGCGTGGCGTCCTGTAATGCTGGGAGATGGGAGTCCTGGGGGTTGAATGATGCTGTACGGTGCACCCTGCAGCTAGCAGTACATCTCTTTGGTCCCTTATTCTGGCTAGACAGGCAGTGAGTTGGGCCCGACCAGGTCAATCTGCTGGTCATGCATTAGCTAGGATCAAGTGGGCACTGGGGGGCCTGGTGGCTTCTATTGTCCTGGAGTCACCCTTGTCCGGCTCCCCCAGTGGTTACCTGCATATACTTCTCTGCCACCCCTGGGGTCATCAGTGGTTCTGTCCCTGACATAAGGCCTCCCTCTGCCGGGCTCCATGGTGGGTGGCTGGGTGGGGGAATGAAGTTTTGTCTGTCACTCCATGGAGAATTTAAATAAAAATTCTGTTGATGACACCTCACCTGTTCACGGACACTCTTCCAACTCTTCTTCCCTGATTGCCACACTGGAACCTTTCAAGGCCCCTAGGGACTTTTCTCCTCTGTCCCAGCATTTCACTGGGACAAGGAGGAAGTCACGACGGGCTGACTCGGCTATGGGGTTCAGCCTGGAAAACACAGTGGAAGTAAATTTTTCAAAGTGCCTACTGCTGAAACCCTCTGCGGGTGGCTCAGTGTTAGATACTGATATTTTCGACTTGCACCGTGCCATTGTTTCTACCTGTGGTTTGGAACCTGTGGTCTCGTCCCAAGGGGATGGTAGCCTCCTTATTGAGGTGTTTTCCCCAGAAGAGAGCTTCCGTCTTCAGTCACTGACCTCTGTCTCTGGTATCAGTATGACTTGTGTACCCCATGATACCTTTAACCAGTGTAGGGGAGTCATTTACTCCCGGGAACTCCTTCGATACCCAGAGACTAGGTTGTTGGAGGAACTAAGATCTTCAGGTGTTGTAAACGTTTTCAGGGTGCAGAAGATTGAGGGTGTTCTGACACCAACTCCAACACTTCTTATGACCTTTGATAGATTATCGTTGCCTGCTTCAGTGAAACTTGCTTGGCTCTCTCTTCCTGTGAAGCTGTATGTTCCAAACCCAAAGCGGTGTTTCCACTGTCAGAAGTATGGCCATGTTAGCAAATTTTACCAGCGTGCCCTGGCTGGCCTTCCAGGTGTCTGTGTCTCCTGTAGTGGATTGAGTCATACCAGTGATTGTACAGGACCCCTTAAATGCTATCACTGTGGAGGTCCTCATGCTGTCTCTTCTAAAAGCTGCCCATGCTACTGCCTTGAAAAGGAGAATTTATCCATTCATACACGTGAGAGGGTTTCATTTTCTGAAGCAAAATAAGAGCCCAGACTCTCTTCTTTCACCCCGGGGTTACTTATGCTTCTGTCCTTTCTAGAACACCAGTGCATCGCCCTGTATCTCAGAGGCAGCCTCGACCCATTCCAGTACCCACTCCTTCAGCTCGTAATATGCAGAATGCTGTCCCCATGCTTAGTACTGTTGGTGAGAATGATGTTTACCTGACCACTACTCCGACTGTTTCCGTCCCCACTTAAGTGGCTGACGACTTGCACACTTCTGTGGTGGTGGCAGATGTCCACGTTGACCGGACTCCTTCTCCTGCCGTAGCCAGTATGCCCGAGACGCTGTCTATACCTGGCAAATGTCAGCATTGTTCATCAGAGTACCCTGAACATGAGGACAGGCCACCTAAGGTCTCTGTTGTTGACCCTTCTGTCGACACCTCTCCTGTTCCCTCCGTCCAGCAGGCTTAGGGATCTAGCCAGGTGACAGCTGAAGCTAATGGTTCAGCTCTGGTCCGGTCCCCTCCTGGGGAGGCTGTTGGACAGGTCGTTGGTGCCTCAGATTTTAAGCATAGGATGGTCTCCTCAAATGATTCGAGTCCTGTGGACCCTACTTCCACTTCCGGGGCTTCTAGTGAGGGCACTGTCCATCCTACATCACTAAAGGCAGCCCCCAAGCCGTCTTCCAAACAAACTGGTATGCCCACTCCAAGAAGGAGTGTTGTAAAACTTACTTCCTCATCCTTATGTTTGCCTTTGGATGTTAGACAAAGGGTGTGGGTTGCTGGTGCTGGGCAGGCTCCTCCAAAGGGCTCTCATAAGCATCAGTCCAAATCTGCTGGGGGAGCAAGGTTGTCTCGCCCCTCATCCTGATTCTTCCATCACTAAGGGTACTATGGCATTCTTAGCCAGTATGCTACAATGGAATTGTCGAGGGCTGCGCGGTAATTGGGAGGAGCTGTGGACCCTCCTGACATGTTCCCCTATGTTTGTATGTCTCCAGGAAATTCTTGTAGGGTTTGCCACTCCCCATGCACCACCTGGATACAATGTTTTTTACTCAGCATCAACCCAGGGTCCTGTTGGGGGTTGTGCTGTTTTGGTGAGGGCTAACATTTCTCATTCATCAGTCCACCTCCAGTCTAACTTCCCGTGTGTTGCTTTGCGGTTATTTGCCCACAGCTGGTAAACAGTTTGTTCCATTTATTTACTGCCCAACACAGCAGTCGGTAGGATGGAACTTGAGAACCTTCTTGACCAGTTACCTATGCTCTTTCTTCTCTTGGGGGACTTTATTGGTCGCCACCCTTTGTGGGGTGACTGTCTTGTTAACAAACGTGAGAGTTTGTTGGCATCCTTACTGGGGGATGAGGATCTTGCCCTGTTCAATACCGGGGCATTTACACATTTTCACCCCCAAACGGGTTCATTTTCTGCAATTGACCTCTCTATCTGCTCTCCTAACTGTCTCCTGGACTTTACCTGGGAGGTTATGGAGGATCTCTGGAAATGATCACTTTCCCATCCTCCTTACTGCAGCAGTATCTAGTCCCTGTTGCCGTCTACCGAGGTGGAGATTGGATAAGGCTGACTGGCCCCTTTTCTCTTCTCTGATTTCTGTTAATGTCTCCATTGAAGACTTTACGCATATTGATGAGGCTGTTTCGTTCTTTACCTCCGTTATGCATTCTGCTGCCCTTCATGCTGTTCGTAATACCTCTGGCATGTATTGCTATCGACCTCTCCCATGGTGGAATGAGGATTGCAGTGCTGCTGTATGTGCTAAGAAGTTAGCTTTCTCCCATTATCGTAGATGCAGGACAGAGCATAATCTTGTCGAGTTCAGAAGGGCGTGGGCTAAGGCTCCTCGGGTACTTAAGCAAGCTAGGCGGGACTCTTGGACGGCTTATGTGTCATCTGTAAACTCAAAGACGCCAGTGTATCGGGTGTGGAAGAGGGTGCGAAAGATTTCGGGAAAATTCACTCAAGGCAGGTTCCCGTGCCGATGTCTAATGGTGAGCCTGTTGGTGACCCTGCAGCTATGACTGATATTTTTGCAACTGCCTTTGCAGCGGTCAGTCATAGAGATACCAGCTCACAAATTTTTGCCAGACAACGAGAGATAAAGGAGGCAAGGGTGCTGGACTTCTGTTCAGGGAATGTAGAGTCCTACAACCTTCCTTTCTCTTATTGTGAACTCCCTTTCCCTTTGTCATGACACCTCACCAGGGCCGGATGATATTCCCTATGCAATGCTTCGGCACCTGAATGATGATGCACTGACTTTTCTCCTCAGCCTTTTTAATAGAATCTGGAGGGAATCTTCTCTTCCCACCTCTTGGCATAACCCTACTGTCCTGCCATTCCAGAAGCTGGGGAAAGCAGGTTACAGTCCCTTGGAGTATTGGCCAATTGCCTTAACATCTTGCTTGTGCAAATTATTTGAGAAAATGGTCAACACGCGCCTAATGCATTTCCTGGAAAGGAATGAATGTCTTTCCCCGTGTCAGTTTGGTTTTCGAAAATGTTGCTCAACAACAGATGCACTGGTCCATCTTGACGCTGCAGCTTGTGATGCTTTTGCTAGGCAGCATCATCTGCTGTGCGTTTTCCTTGACCTAGAAAAGGCATATAATACTACATGGCGGTTTGGTATCTTCCAACAACTTCATTCTTTTGGTTTACGTGGCAGGCAGCCCCTATTTCTAGTAAATTTTCTGTGTGACCGTTCATTCAGGGTTAGGGTTGGTGTCACCCTGTCTCCTTCGTACCCTCAGGAGGAAGGGGTACTTAAAGAAAGTGTCCTCAGTGTAACCCTTTTCGCTTTAGCGTTTGACTGTTTAGTGTCCTCCATTCCAGAAGGAGTGTCAGCTTCACTTTATGTCAATGATTTGGCTCTACGGTATGCTGCTTCCCGAATGTCCGTGGCTGAACGTTGCATGCAGCTCGCTCTGGACAGGGTCTCTTGGTGGGCCACCATGCACGGTTTCTGTTTCTCCCCAACAAAGACGGTGGCCTTGCATTTCTGCCACTTGAGAGGTGTTCACCTAGACCCAGACCTCCAGTTATATGGCCACAGGGTGTGCTGTGTGGACGAGACAAGGTTTCTTGGGTTCGTTTTCGACAGGAGACTGACATGGGTACCACATATCAGTTCATTACGGCTGTCATGCCTCCGTGCCCTGTCTCTCCTACGGACTCTGTCTCACTTGTCTTGCGGTGCTGACAGGACCATGCTGCTCAGACTTTACCATGCCTTAGTAAGGACCAAATTGGACTTTGGGTGTGGTGTATATTCTTCTGCTACTAAGGCCCGGCTGAGACCACTACATTCGGTTCATCATGCTGGGATTTGTCTGTCAACTGGGGCTTTCCGGTCTTCTCCTATAGAAAGTCTGTTGGTTGATGTGAAAGAACCGCCACTGGTTCCGCTGACAGTCCCTAATGTGCAGTGTTGGCACTGCCTTCACTGTCTTCTGACCTCACTGAGTTGTAAGGCTGTCTCTGAGGTCGCTCTTTTCCCCTTTTATGACACCCACCCTCGCTATCCACACCCGTTTGGGTACAGAGTGAGTGCTGCCATGAGGGAGTTGGGTGTCCAGTCCTCCCCCGTTTGCCCTATGCATGTCCCTTGAGTGGCTCCCTGGCTTCTCCCAGAGGTACAACCATGTGATTACTTCCTCGAGAGGAAGGCAACTATTTCCTCACAGGCAGCTTTGTCATATTTTTTAGAACATGCCCCTATTCACAGTGACTCAGTCCCTGTATATACTGATGGCTCTAAATCCCGTGTGGGGACAGGCTTTGGTGCCATTTTTCGTGATTTTAGCCGTGGTGGGAGTCTCCCTTCTTCTGCATCTGTTTTTACCACTGAACTTACTGCCATATTAGTTGTGGTTGAATTGATTTTTAGTTTTCCTCCAGCTTCTTTTACCATTTTCAGTGACTCAGCCAGTGCCCTACAAGCTTTGTCTCATGGCTTCCCATCACATCCCCCAGTCCTGTCTGTCTTGGAGTGGCTCTTCTTATTATGTAGGCAAGGATACTCTGTACAACTGTGTTGGGTCCCTGCACATGTAGGGGTCATGGACAATGAGCGTGCTGATTCTCTGGCTAGAGCTGCTGCCTCTCGCTCTTCCACTCCTCATTACTATGTCCCATCCGAGGATTTATGTGCAGCCACTGTGGAGGCTGTCCATTTCTGCTGGCAGAGGAGGTGGGATGCAGATGAGGCAAAAAAACACCGCAGCGTTCGTGGGCACTGGGCGATGGGGGGTAAGTGGGACTCTCCCGACAGTGGGAAACAGCTTTAGTCCGTCTCCAGATTGGCCACACTAGACTGACTCATGGTTTTTTAATGGAGAGTGTGCCCCCCTTCCTATTGTGATGACTGTCTGGTTCCTTTGACTGTGTGGCATCTCCTTGTCGAATGCCCCAGTCCTGGGGACCTTCGTCGGCAGTACCTTTCCAGGTGCCCAGCCGACAACGGATCGTACCTTCTCTCTTCGGTGCTTGGGGAAGAGGCTTGTGCTATAGGAAGAGGCACGTTCTCCTTTGTGTTGCAGGCCTTCTCCACAGGCTGTAGAGCTTTACCATATTTTAGCAGGTGTTTAATGACACTGTTCTGGTTTTAACTTCTGTCTTTCCAACATGTTTTTAGTTTTGGTTTTCTTTTATACTGTTGGTTTGTTTTGAGCATCGATTTTCTCTGTTTTTTATCGTGTCACTTTTAAACTGTTGGCATGTTTAGGCACGGATTATCTCCTTGCTTTTCATCTTTATTTTTTGTTTATCTTGACTTTCTTTTATTAAGTTCGGCAGCATATGACCTCTGCTGTTGCGCCGTCATGTCACATTTTCATTCATTCATTCATTCATTCCTCCGATACTCAGAGGAAAGCCTGTTGGAGGAACTGTGGTTGTCTGGTGCGGTGAAGGTTGAGCACCTTCAGGAGAAGATAGATGGCATTTTGACCCCGACTCCAACCTTGTTCCTGACTTTCGTCAGATTAACATTGTTTACATCTGTGAAACTGGCATGGCTATCACTCTCTGTGAAGACATATGTGCCAACCCTAAAGTGCTGTTTCCACTGTTAGTGGGGATTGGGCATGTTAGGCAATTTTTCTGCCGTGCACGGGCTGGTCTTCCTGGTGTTTGTCTCTTGTGGCAGCCGAAGTTATACCAGTGACTGCCCAGAACTCCTTAAATGCTATCACTGTGGAGGTCCTCGTGCATATCTTCTAGAAACTACCTGCCTGGAAAAGGAGATCTTGACCATTCCCACGTGTCAGAATGTGTCATTTTCAGAAGTAAAGAAATGGACCCAGCCACTCTTCTTTCAGCACAGGGGTTACTTATGATTCCTGTCCTTTCTGGTGCACCTGGACATCATTCTATGTCCCAAAAGTTGCCTCGACCCATTAAAGTACCCATTTCCACATCTGATGACTTGCTGGATGCTGTCCCCGGAGTTATTAATGCACGTGAGAATGTTGCTTTCCCACCCACTACGACTGTTTTCGTCCCCACTTTGGTAGGTGGCGGTTTGTGCACCTCCATGGTTGTGGCTGGTGTACAGACTGACGTGACTCCTAAAGGCCTTGTCCAGTATGCCTGAGGCTCCGTCTGTATCCAGCAAATGTCACAGTGGTTCTTCAGAGTCCTCTGAACCTGAAGACCAGCCACCTAAGGTCTCTGTTCTTGAACCTTGTGTCGACTTCCCTTCTGTTCGCTCTGCCCTGAAGCCCCACCTGGGGATGGTGTTGGACAAACCGTTGGTGCTTGAGCTCTGAAACATACAATGTCATCCTCATAGGGTTCTAATCCTGTGGACACTCCTTCCACTTCTGCAGCTTCTGATGTTGGCACTGGCCGTCCTACATCACGCAGGGCAGCCTCCAACCGACTTTCCAAGCCAAATGTTATTCCACTTCAGAGGAAGAGTCCTGTGGACACTCCTTCCACTTCTGTGGCTTCTGATGTTGGAACTGGCCATCTTACATCACCCAGGCAGCCTCCAACCGACTTTCCAAGCCAAATGTTATTCCACCTCAGAGGAAGAGTGCTGTAAAATTTTCCTCTTCCTCGTCCTCACGTTTGCCCACGGATGTTAGACATTGGGTGTGGGGTCCTGGTGTTTGGCAGTCTCTTCCCAAGGGCCTTCCTAAGCATCAATCCAAACCCACTCGCTTGTCAACAGTCCCGCACTTAATCATCATCCCTCCACCATGGGTTGTATCATCTGGTGGAATTGTTGGGGTTTACGTGCTAGCTACGAAGAACTGTCATCTTTTTTCGCAATTTATTCCTCTTAGCATGTGCATCCAGGAAACCATGGTTGGTGATGCTCTTCCTTCCGGTCCTTCTGGCTTCCATGCTTTTTATTCTGATCCCGTGCCAGGCCAAGGTCGTCATGGAGGTGCTGCTATCTTCCTTCGCCAGGATATTCCATATGGTTACTGGGACATCTCCGCTCCCCTGCAGGCTGTTGCTGTCCCCATGTTTTAACGTCGGTAGTACACCGTTTTCAGCCTTTATCTTCCTCCTCGTGCTACTGTTGAAAGGACGGATCTGGAATGCCTTATTCATGGCCTTCCTTCTCCCTTTCTGTTACTAGGAGATATGAATGGTCACCATCAGTTGTGGGGTAACAGTGATGCCAACCGTTTAGGTGTTCCGCTGGCCTCTTTAGTGGAAGATGAGGAGTTGGTCACTTTGAACTCCAAGAAAATGACTTATTTCTACAGCCAGACTGAAACGTTACTATCGCTGATTTGTCCTTATGTTCAGCTGATGCTGTTTTAGATTTTACCTGGGATGTGTTCCCAGACCTGTGTGGTAGTGACCATTTTCCGTTACTCAAACTCCTAGTGCAAGTGGACCTCAGCCTTGCCTTCCTCGCTGGCTTCTAGATAAGGCTGACTGACCACTTTTCGTGGAATTCAGTTCCATTGACCTTTCTGTCATTGAGTTTGGCTGTCTTACTAAGGGGCTGTCTTATTTCACTGACATTTTGCACTCCACAGCCTTGTTATCTGTTCCGAGAACAAGGTGTCAGTTTCCTAAATCTCCTGTTTCTTGGTGAAACTCTTAATGCAGTTCTGCAGTGAGATCCAAATGAGTCGCCTTCTCTCGACTTTGTCGTCACCGTAGGGATCCTCAGTATTTGGTGGCTTATCAGTGGGGATGAGCTCATGTAAGGCGGGTTTTAAAGGAGGCCAGGCGTTCATCCTGGAAGGGTTATGTTTCCTTCATCAGTTCGAGAACTTCCCTCACTCTAAGTGTGGAAACGTGGGAGGAAAATTTCAGGAAAATTTGCTATCCCCTCCCCTCCTCTTTTATCTGCAGCAGGTGAAACTGTGGCTGATCCTTCAGCTTTTGATAGTTGCTGGTTGATCATTTTGCCAGCATGTCATGGAAGGATGCAGATTCGTCTTCGGCTTGCCAACATAAGCACCTAGAGTCTCATGGTTTCAGTTTTGCCTCTTCTGGGGAAGAGCCTTATAATGTTCCCTTTTCCATCTCTGAACTCCAGGCAGCTCTGTGGCAGTGCCATGATTCTTCTCCCCATTGTGTTGATATTCCTTATGCCTTTATACATCACCTGTCTGATAAGTTCTTTCTGTTTTTGCATTCATTATTTAATAAGATCTGGTGTTCTAGTGAGTTTGTGGCTTGTTGGGGTGTTGTTGTAATTATACCTGTCTCCAAGCCAGGTAATGACTGCCTACAGTGGACAGATTTTTGACCCATTTCCATTATTTCTTGTGTATGTATTTCTGGAGAAGATAGTCAGTGTGTGGCTTGTGTCGTTTTTAGAGAGAGGTGACTTCTTATCCTCTGCCCAGTATGGTTTCCGTAAAATGCGATCTATCCCTGACGCGCGAGTGTCTTTGGGATTACAGTATCTGTGTGTCTGTGTGTGAGGCTTTCTCCAATAACCAACACCAGGTCAGGGTCTTCTTTGATCTGGCTAAGGTATACGACACCGCCTGGCGTCATGGCCTTTTACTTTCTTTTCATGAGTTTGGTCTTCATGGGCGCTTGCCTGCTGTATTTCAACAGTTTCTCTCTATTCGTTTTTTAACCCTCTCGTGCACGGTACCGCGATTCGCGTTACATATGATGGGTTGTACCCACGCACACGGTCTCAAATTGCGTTTTAAAGCGAAAAAAATTAACCAAAAATAAAGTTTTTGGCCGATTTGCGTGAAATTTGGATGCATTCTAGCGGCCGCGTGTCTCTTCCGAGACAAGACATTGGCCACACTGTCAGGGGTGTGTGTGGGGGGGGGTGTCCGGAGCTATGCAGAGCAGTACCTGACAAGCAGCCAAGCCGTGAGGTTGTGCGAGTGTGTGTCCTTTTAAATCCTACTAATTCTCCCTCCTCCCGCCCGAGGCAAAGCCCCTGTTAGACTCAGTGTTATAATAGATTATTTGTGAGCATATTTTGACGTGATTATGTTGGTGGAACATACATATATAACTAGAGAAGCACTGGTGTTCGTTATCAGCCGTTAGGCCTACCCGCGATAAAGGGTTCACTGTGGCGGGGTTCCACCACTCCTGCCTCCCCCAGACCTCCTGACAGACGAGCGCTGTGAGTAAATATACGTATGAAAAGTGAAGCCTTGACTGTATATTTGTGTGAAATATATATAGTGGCTTGCTTATTGGAAAAATAGACGTAAGAGCCTTTACATACGGTAATAGTCATTGACTTGAAAGGGGCAAGTGTTTTCTGTTATGCCATAGTCGGGAAGGGAGTATTAGAGGTGGTTTTTAGGAATGGAATTTGTGACTTTTGTTATAAATGCATATGAACTGGTGTGAAAATACGTGAAACATGCTGCCTGTGTTCAGGAACGAGCTTGGTGTGTGCCATAGATTGAGCTGCGTTGTACTCTCGAGACATCGTCCCGTACCAAAGTCAGGTGCGGAATAATTACGGAGGTAGGAGTGGAATCAGTGCAAAAGTCATGTGTTTGCATCTTATTTAGTGTGAAGTGTACCCGAAATGCTCCCCGAGTGCTCGTGAAGTAATATTTTTAGGGTGTGTGGCATAGGTTTGTGACACGTTACCTTGAGGTGAGCTAAGGTGGCAAATTATTCCCCTACGTCACTGAGCAGGTAATATACCTTGCTCAGATATATGTAGATACCTTAGAGTTCATGTGCAATGTATTATTTAGGGCATAGGTTAGCGATACGTTAGCGTGAGGTGAGCTAAGGTCATTAATTATTCCCCTACGTCACTGAGCAGGTAGTATACCTTGCTCAGATATATGTAGATACCTTAGAGTTCATGTGCAATGCGATTCAAATGTTCCACGAGTGTTCGTGAAGTAATATTTTAGGGTGTGTGGCATACGTTTCCGATACCTTTGCGACAGGTGTGCAGGTGAGGTAAGGACGCGAGCCAACCGCCGACGTCAGTGGACAGGTAATGTATATTGCAAAGACATTTGTTGCAAATTTATGCTGTATATGAAATGTTATTTATATGTATCACGATTGTTTGTGGAGGGATATTGTCC
>JAGKTI010025231.1:0-14057 GCA_018397915.1 Birgus latro
TCAGACATTAGGTGTGCCATAGCCTCATCCCTTTTTTGTTGAAGTAACTGCTGAGATGGACGTTGCGGGAACCGAATGGAAAGGTGAAGGGTGGAATCATCAGCATATGAGTGGATAGGGTTAGATGTACAGCTTAGAAGGTCATTGATGAATAAAAGGAAGAGAGTAGGTGATAGGACAGAACCCTGAGGAACACCACTGTTGATTGGTCTATGTCATTGACGTAAATCAGGAACATTACTGGTGCCAGCACCGAGCCCTGTGGGACACCACTTGTTACTTCTCTCCATCTAGACATCCTGTCCTTTATTACTGTCCTCATTTGTCTGTCACTCAAAAAGTCTCTCATCCATTCCAGGAGGCTTCTCTTCAGTCCTCCGATATGCTCTAATTTCCAAATTAGTCTCTTGTGGGGTACCTTGTTGAAGGCCTTCTCCAGATCTAAATACACACAATCCACCAAACCGTCTCTCTCCTATAGCACATTAATCGCCCTTGCGTAAAAGCTCAACAAGTTGGAAACACTTCACCTTCCACTTCTGAATCCAAACTGACTTTCAGTCAAAATATACATCTCTTCCAGATTTTTTATCCATCTATCTTTCAGGATTCTCTCACACAATTTCGCAACCATGCTGCTAAGGGACTATCTATCTATCTATCTATTGCCAGACGCCTCAATCCCGCACGGGATGGCCACAAACAAATCGCCTCCATGTCACTCTGTCCCCTACCATTTCACTACCCCGCTCCCAACTCACACACCCCTCTCTCATGTACCTCTCCACTCCATCCCTCCATCTCATCCTCGGCCTCCCCCTCCCTCTCGCCCCCTCCACCTCACTTACATACACTCTCCTCATCAGTCTTTCACTCTCCATCCTCTCCACATGCCCAAACCACCTTAACGTGTTTCTCCTAATGCTTCCTATCACGTCCACAACCACACCACAAAGCTCCTTCACTTCCTCAGTTGTTAGTCTGTCTCTCCATGTGACTCCACATGCTCCTCTCAAATAACTCATTTCCACTGCTCTCACTCTTGACTTCTGTCCCTCCAACAGGGTCCAAGCTTCACTTCCATATGTTAGAGGTGGTATCATAATACTGTCATGTAGCAACTTTTTCACTTCCATACCCACTTCCCTGTTTCTTATCACAGCTTTCAAGGAACCAGCAACCTTCCTTCCCTGCTGCATCCTTTCAAGCACTTCACCCTCCAGACTTCCATCCTTACTCATCACACTACCCAAGTATTTAAATGCACTTACATTCTTCATATCCTCCCCATCCAATCTCACTGTACATTCAATGACTTCACTTCTCTCGAAGACCATCACTTTACTCTTCCCTACATTCACCTTTAGATTCCGTTTCTTCACACTCTCCCAAACTCATCTACCAAGCCTTGCAGCTCCCCTTCGTCATCGCTCAACAATACAGTATCATCTGCAAACAACAGTACAGGGAGTTTCCAAACACTGCCCTCTCTCACTAAGGCCGCTCCAACATCCACTGCCCGACCTTGTATCTCTTTTATAACCCCATCATATACAGATTGAACAAACATGGAGACATGACACATCCTTGTTTCAATCCAACTTTCAAATGGAAAGATTCACTCAGTTTGCCATCCACATGCATTGCAGCCTTAGCACCCTCATACATACTCTTCACTGCCTTCAACAACTTCCCATCCACTCCATATATTCTTAATACTTTCCACAATCCTTGTCTATCCACTGATCTATAAATCAGGGGTTCTTCCTTGTTTCCTCCCTTATAGATTGGTACTACAATTGCCCTCTTCCATTCCCGAGGCACTTTCTCCTCTTCTAGGGAACACAATTAAACTGTGAATCTTATCCGTCAGTTGTTCTCTGCATTCCTTCAATACCCGATTAGAGATTCCATCCAGTCCTGGGGTTTTCCTTACATCCTGAGTTTCCAGTAATTTATACACTTCCTGCACATCCATTTTTATATCTTTTACCACTACATTTCTAATCACTCCCTCCCCCTCCACAAACTCCCCTTCATTAGTAAAAACTGATTGGAAACATTTGTTCATTATTTCAGCTAGCATTGCCGCATCTTTATAGACCTCTCCTTTTACTTTCAGTTTGGTGATTCCTTCCTTTTGTTTCAAT
This sequence comes from Birgus latro, assembly GCA_018397915.1. NCBI lineage: Eukaryota > Metazoa > Arthropoda > Malacostraca > Decapoda > Coenobitidae > Birgus > Birgus latro. The sequence continues at coordinate 2,151 of JAGKTI010025231.1, forward strand.
TTGCCATTAACAAATCTATAAAACAATTTAGGTTCGTCCTTACATTTGTTGATTATACCTTTTACAAAGTTCCTTTCTTCCTCTCTACGAATTCTTGTATATTCATTTATAGTTCTTTTATATTCTTCCTTTGTTCTGTTATTACCTCTCTTTCTCCATTTGTTCCACGCCATGTCCCTCTCTTTTTTCGCTATTATACACCTCCTATTAAACCACTCCTTTTTCCTGTTTTCTTTTCCACTTACTCTTGGAACATATTTTTCCACTCCTGAATTATAGAGGTCTAGAAAGATATCCCACTTCCTCTGAATCTCTCTTGTTTCTCTGAATTTTCTCCAATCTGCATTTTCAAAAAATTTTCTCAATTCTGTAAAGTTTGCTTTCCCACAATTGTATCTTCCCTGCCTATAAAGCTCGTTCCCTATTATCATCTGGAACTCAATGACCACGTTATCACTTTTTCCTATAGGTCACAGATATTTCAAGGATTAAATTACGTCAGGTTCTTTGGTTAGCAGTAAATCTAACCTTGCTGGTGTGTCAACACTTCGGAATCGTGTATCTTCTTTACCCACTGTGTCATTACATTATTCATCACAATGTTTAACAATACAATATAGTGCCCCACGAATCTTCATTGCCTCCTGAGTCCCATTCCTCCCAGTTCACCTCTTTACAATTAAAGTCACCCATTAGAATTATATTGTTGGTTTTCTCAATCACTTTCTGTAGATAATTGACCATGTCTGACAACGTCTCCTGGTATTCATCATCAATCCATGCTCTTGTCTTAGCTGGAACATATACTACTGCTATATCTCTTTTACAGTTCTCTCCAGTTTCTAATTTCATGTTTATCACTTCGGCCCTACCCTCTCCCATTTCCACAGAATCTACACTAAAGTTGTTCTTCACTGCTATCATCACTCCTCCTCCCATTTTATCTTTTCTGTCTCTTCTCCACAATTTGTATTTGCCATCTCCCATATGGAAATCAATATTATCCGTTAACTTAGTCTCTACAAAGCACATAACATCAGGTTCATGTACCCTCAAGAAATCATTGATTTCTAACATTGCCGATATTAATCCATCAACATTAATGTACGCCACTTTCAAACTTTTTTCATTATTACTTATACCCTCTTCTCTCCTCCTCTCGGTCGGTACCACTTCCTCAATTTCTGGTCCATAACTCTCCAATAAAACACCGTCTTCTCCTCCTCCGTTCTCTGTTCGTTTTTTGTCTTAGATTCCTTTACTAACTTCTTTATTTTAGCTCTTTCTTCCTCATTTGCATCTCCCTTAGTGAAACATTTTCGAACCCCTCTTTGTCTGCGAATTTCCACGTCCTAATCATATTTTCATTTACTATTACCTGGGACTACTTCACCTTCAATGGCCTCGCCCCTCCTTCCTCGTACTTACCTAACCTAAACACTTCTTCAATCTCTTCTTGGGCTTCGTTGTTACCCTCCATGACTACTGATATTATTTCTTTAACTTTACTCAATTCTTCTTTTTCTCTTTCAGATCTTATTGTCATACATTTTTCTTTTACCCCTAAAATTGTCACACATTTTTTTCTTATCTGCTACATCCCTGACTAAAGATTCTCTACTTTTCAGTACCCTAACCACTTCCTTATTCACCTTTTCCTTGCTTTGTTGTTCTATAATCTCTTTCAAATTTACATTCCCTTCCTCCTGAATTTTCTTCCACCCCTTATGCTGCTCCTTGATTTCCTTAATATGTTCATCTTGCATCCTTGATTTTGAATCATACTCATCTAATATACTTTTCATTCTGTCCCTTTCTTCTTCCAACCTCTTGTTTTCCCTCTTGAGTTGTTTTATTTCATTTGTGGCAGATTCATTACTCACTTTTAATTCTGTGACTTCTCTTTCTTGTCCCGCACTGCATGTGAAAACTTTTTCCAGCTTGTTCTGTAGGACTTTGATCTTTCTCTCCTGTTCTAAGGTCCACTCCTGCAGCTCTCTAATTACTACCAATACCAGTTTTAATTCCTGGACATTCCTCTCTGCCATTTTTTCTACTCCTGCTACTCTTGTTTGATTCAGTTTTGTACTTCCATTTCCCACATCTTCATCGAAGAAGCCCACGAATTCCTTTTCGCCAGATGTAAACAAACTGCTGTCGCTTTCTGCCATGATACTACCATATGGAAACTTTTCTATTCCAATGTATCTTGTCCTCTTTATCCTGGAACCTGCGTTTTTTTCAAACTAATGTCCGACAGGACCACCACTCACGAACTCATTCACATAATCACAATAGGCTGGTCTCCTTTCGCTGCTGATTCAGCGATTATTTCCCTGTGATCCAGGAAGACGTATGTCTCCGTCGGCGACCTGTGTGTGTGTGTGTGGAGGGGATGGAGTGTGAGAGACTGATGAGGAGAGTGTATGTGAATGAGGTGGAGGGGGTAGAGGGAGGGGGAGGCTGAGGATGAGATGGAGGGATGGAGTGGAGAGGTATATGAGAGAGAGGGGTGTGAGCTGGGAGCAGGGCAGTGAAATGGCGGGGGACAGAGCGACATGGAGGCGAATTGTTTGTGGCCACCCCTTACAGGATTGAGGCAACTGCCAATAGATAGACAGATAGACAAAAATAATACTATTAATAATAATCATCATCATCATCATCATCATCCAGACCTCCTTTCCCACCCTAAGGCAGGATGAGGAGTAGCAATGTCCAGACAGCCCAAATTTGCCCAATCCAATGGGCCAAGCTTCCAATCACTCATCATTCAAGCCCCCAGAATCCTGGCTCTATCGGATACGCCAAAAAACAATCACCACATTTTGTAGCTTCACATAAACGTATACAACAGAGTCAATCCGGACACTGCCACGTTAAAAAGGGGTACCAAATCCATGATCATGCACTTCTCCTCACAATATTCATCCAGCCAGCTCAATCTCTTGTCACTTCCTAAGCCTCACTGACTTCCAAACCTCTCTTCCTCACACACTCATCCACCATATCTCTCCACCTTCACCTTGGCTAACCACACCTCTTCCCTCCTTCAAATTTGCTCAGATATACCTTTTTCACCACTCTATTGTTATCCATTCTCTTCACATGACAATACCATCTCAGTACACTCTCTTCGATTCTGGTGTCCACCGACTTCCTCACTCCACATCTTTCCCAAATCACATTATTTTGTATCCTATCCACCCTCTGTACTCCACATACATTCCTCAGCAGTCCCATCTCCACTGTTCTCACTCCCAACTTTTCATTTTCAAGCCACACCATAGTCTCATATCCATAAGTTAAAGTTGGCACTAACACTCCTTCATGTAAGCCTCGTGCAGCTGCAACACTCAAGCCTCTGTTTCTTATCGAGGCCTTCACTTCATCAGCTACTTTTCTTCCTTGTGTCACTCGACTTTCAACTTCTGCACATTTTCCTCTCCTTTCTATCACTGTACCCAGGTATTTGAACCCTCTCACCAATTCCAGTCTCTCTCCATTTACTGTAACATTGTACTGGGAGTCACCTTCTCTCTCAATAACCATCACTTTACTCTTTTCTACATTTACTCTCAGGGCATGATGCTCAAAGACATCAGCAAAACTCTGCACTAGTCTGCCAAGTTCTTGTCAGGTATTTGCAAGCAGTACTGCATCATCAGCATACTAGAAATTTGAGATATTGCTTCCATCACCATTCATTACCATCGCCATCCCCCTCTCCATTACTCGAGTTTTTACTTCTCTCATCAGCCCATCCATATATATATATATATATATTGAACAACCATGGGGTCATCGCATAACCTCGTCACATGCCAAAACCGATCGTGAACAATTCACTTAAATGGCCATTAACCCTTACACATGCTTCACCACCATCATAAAAACTCTTGACGGCACCTAGCAGCTTACCATCTATACTGTACATGTGCAAAACTTTCCACAATCCTTTTCTGTCCACTTCGTTGTATGCTTTTTCCAGATCCATGAATGCCATAAACACCTTATGGTCCTTCTCACAAGTCTTCTCTGCTATCTGTCTCACTGCAAATATTTGATCCAAACATCCTCTGCCACTCCTAAAGCCACCCTCCTGTTCATCACTCACTAGGACTTCTGATATCTCTCTCACATTCTCTACTATAATTCTTCCATATACTTTCCCTACCACACTCAATAATTCTTGCACTCACTTCGCTCACCTTTACTTTTGTACAGGGGTACAGTCAATCACAGCCTTTCTCCACTCTGCTGGCACAGTCTCACTCATCCATTCCTTCTTACATATCTCCAACAAGCAGTTCATTCCACTCTCTCCACTACACTTAATCATCTTTGCATACACTTCATCTACCCCAGCTGTTTTCCCATTTTTCAGCCGCTTCATAGCACTCTTCACCCGCGCAAGTGTCACGTCTCCTGGCACTGCATTCCTTCTCTGCACACTCCCAAACCAATCATGTTTACAGCCGCTCTGCTCTCTCTGCTCCCATTCATCAGGCTTTCAAAATATTCCTTCCATCTGGTCCTTACTTCATCCCCTTGGGTTAATAATCTACCACCTGCTTCCTTCACACCATCACATTTCTTTCCACTTTCACTTCTACATTTCCACACCTCTTTCCAGAATAACTTCCTATTTTCAGAGTAGTTTGCATTCATTTTTCTTCCTAGATCATCATTTACCTCCTCCTTTTTCCTCTTCACTTGTCTCTTTATATGCTTCTTGCTCTCAATATATTCAGTTCTTATTTCAACTGAAACCCTGTCCTGTAACCACTCCAGCCACTTCTTCCTCTTTTCCTCCATCGGTCTCTTAACCTCATCATCCCACCATGCAGCACCTTTCTTCTTTGTTGTTACTCTTGCCGCACCACACACCACTTTAGCATTCCTAACTAAGCAATCCCTATATGCATTCCACAGGCTGTCCAGATCCATTTCATTCCAATTCACAGATTCTAACTCCTCTTCTACATTGGTCCTGTTATCATCTGCCATTTCTTTGATCCTCAGCTTCTCAACCTTCTGTCTTTCTCCCTGACTGCTCCTCTCTCTCCTGATCAGCCTCACTCCTCTCAGCTTGATCTTGCATACCACAATCATATGATCTGACAGACCTCCACTTCGTCCTCTCACAGCCCTCGTATCAGCAACCATTCCCATCAACGACCTCTCTATGAGCAAGTAATCAATCAGGCTTCTTTCAACATGATCTCCATTCCCTCTGTACCATGTATATTCATGTGCAACTTTGTGTTTGAAATACAAGTTACAAATGCACAACCTCCTCTCCTGACACATATCTTTTAGTCACTTCCCATTATCATTTTCTCCTGGTACTCCTTAACAACCCATAATGTCACCCACAGGACCATTGCCTACTCTTCCATTCATATCTCCCATTAAAATCACTTTATAGCTCCTGGGCATTTCTCCCACTACTTCATCCAGCTCATCCCAAAACCTATCTTTCCCTCTCTCACTCCTGTCTTCACACGGTGCATACACTACAATCACCACGACTTTCACCTTCTCAAACTTGAACTTGATATACATACACCTCGAGCTGACACATTTGTAGTCTCTCAATCCACTGCCACACCTCATTCATCAACAAAGCAACTCCTTCCTTGCATCATCCTCACCCATGTATTCCCAATCTTACACATTTCACCCCCCTCCACTCCTCCACTTCACACCCTTTCATCTTCATTCCACACAATGCCATCACAGCATATCTTGCACTCTTGAACACATTCACCACTTCCACCCTCTTGCTCTCCTCATTTACACCTCTCATATTCCACATAGCCATGTGAATCTGCCTATCTGGTTGGGACCCTGGGCAGGTTTTGGACTCTCCAAGGCTCTCTGAAACGACTGCCATGCTTTAAGTGGTTTTGGATAGGGGAATCTGGGGGACGATTAACCCCTGTTATATGGTTACCACCCAGTAGGGTAAATGGTTTCCTGGGTACAGGAAACCATTTGGCTTGTCACTCATGCCATCTCTACACTGAGTGAGTGGATGATGGGCGACCCCATCCACCACTCAATAATAATTATAATAATAATTATTAATACTATAAAAAATAATAATAATAACAGTAATAATAATAATCATCATCATCCAATCTCATGTTGCCTCATGAGAAGCACAGGAGCCTAGGGCTAGGCAAGTTGGTCCTGACATTTAAGATGAGAGTTAATAATAATACTAAATAATAATAATAACACAGAATTGGATAATGGATGGATGGATGAATAATAATAATAATAATAAAATTAACCACAATGTCTATCTATAGCCAGACACCTTAATTCCCTGAAAGGTGGCCACAAATCAGTTCTATGTTGCCTTGTCCATCATCATCATTCAGACCTCCCTTCCCACCACAGAGTTGGGTGAGGTAGGGTCAAAAGAGCAAGAAGAAAGGCTGGCAGAAGGAGACCGATGATAAGGTGGAGGGATGGAATGGAGAGGTATGAGCGAGGGGGGGTGTAAGTTGGGGGGAAGACAGCGAAATGGCAGGGGACTGGGCGACATGAAGGTGATTTCTTTGTGGCCACCTCTACTGGGATTAAGGTGTCTGGCAATAGATGGACAGATGGAGAAACAAACCAAAGTTTGCCCAAATGAATGAGCCACAGTTCAAGCTTTCAAAATCTTGACACTATCCAACATGCATAAATATTCCCACAAGAACAGCATGGCCCTGACCTACCATTCATCTCCATCTGATCCAGACAGTCTATGGCACACTGCTGCTGTTTGGGGTAGTGCATGAACTCAACTTGGAAGATGTTTGTTGGGATCATCTTTCCTTTTGGCATCAGTTCCAGCAACTTTTTGTATACCTGAAACAATAAACAGCACTTGGGCATCAGGGAGGGCGATTTTCTTTTTAAAGCCATCTACCCCCCTCTCTCTCTCTCTTTTTCTTTTTTAATGCAAGGAAGAAGGAACCAAAGGCCAGGAGCCTGCAAACCGTTCCTTCCATGAAAAAACAAAAACAATACAAAAGAGTGCCAAAGTCAAGATCCGTTCATTTCAAGATGCCTGGATGCACTGCATTTGAATGACTGGAGATTCTAAGAAGTAGGAAATACAGACAGAGGGAGACAGTTCTAGAGCTGACCTGTTGTATAAATGAAGGACTGGGAGTAACAATTAACTCTTGCATTGGAGAGTTGGACAGAAAAGGGAAGAGAGCTTGTTGCTAGATGTGTACTACGTGCCCGTCATAAAGGAAGAGCAAGCAGACAGTTCAGAGGAGTAGTGACCATTGAAGCAGCGATATAAAAAGGATGCAACAGTGCAACGAAGAGACAGAGGTTGAAGGAAGCCAGTAAGAGGAGGAGAGTTAATGAAATGAAAAGCCTCTGACTCCACCCTATTGAGAAAAGATGTATGTGGGGAGCCTCCCCAGACATAAGAGTTGTAGTCTACACAGGAGCGAATAAAACCCGTGTACAAAGTCATCAACTGTGCAGGGGTAAAGAAGCTATAGAGTCAGCTTAGCACACCTAATCTCTTGGAAGCAGATTTAACAAGAGATTTAATATGATCTTTCCAAGGTAAGTCTCGAGAGAATGAAACCCAAGTACTGTATGTTTAAGGATGATGTAGGACTGACTTGGATATTATTAAGTATCAGTGAGTACTCCTGTGGAAGATTCTGTCATGTTGACAGGCACATCTGAGTCTTTGATGCATTAATCCCTAGGATATGCAATTCGATCGACAGTACCGGAGTGAAAATCTGCATATGGAGCCGATTTTCGACTCTTATGGAAGTAAAAAGTGTTATGCCCAAGGTTTAGAGCATGAATTTACACATCTTATGCCACAAACCAGAATATTTTATTTTAGACCGACTGGTTCATGAGCTATAGCCCATCAAAGTAGAAAAAGTTAGCCTTCCAGGCAGCATGACTCCCATTTTCAATGTGCTCCCACCCCATTCCTCCCTCATTCCTACCCTCCCATGACCTTCCTCACCCACTCCTATCACCCCCCCCGTCTTCCTCCCCTCCCTCCCTCCCCTCCTTCCCCCTACCACAAGACAAAGAAGACAGGCAGAAACAGAGTACAGGGGTGTGAAGGGTGGATAGGGGGAGATATAACCCTCCCCAGGGAGACAGGGAGAGAGGGAAAGGGGGGAAATCCATGGCAGCATGATGGAGGATGGTGGGGGAGGCTGAGAGAGGGAGCAAGAGGCAGTCAGAGGTGAGGGAGGGGGAGAGGGAACAAAGGTATTAGGGTAGAGGAAGGCGGCAATAGGGCGGTTGGGGAATCACCTCCCCCCCCATGGGCACAGCCCCAGATCCTCCATCCTCCGTACTCAGGACTTAGTTCCCGTTAGTTGGCATCGATATGCATCACAATCAGAGCGGAGCCTTGTGTCCACAGTTTTTCCCAAAAGCTCCTCCATCGTTCACATTCGGTATCTTGCGTAATCCTGAAAAAGGATCGACTGATCCTGTTAGAACTTTAGGGGTTAAAAACAACAAGATCATATTTACCCGTCAGTTAAGGAGAAAAGAAGGCTTGTCCGGGAATGGAAGAAGGGTGGTAACAGGGAGGAGTACTTGGCTGCCAAGTGTAGGGCTAGAAGAGAGGTATACAGGGCGAAGTCTGAGTCACAGAGACTTTTACTTGATAATCTAAATCATGGGGAAAGGAAAACTATGATTTTTAGGGTGGCAAATCAGGTGAAGAGGGATAATCGGGACATTGTAGGTGAGCAGTGTGTGAAGAATGATGAAGGAAGGGTAGTGGTGAAGAGTGGGGATATTAAAGATGCCTGGAGAGAACATTATAGCCGCTTGTTGAATGAGGAGTTTGATTGGGATAGGGAAGGTTGGGAGCCAGCAGATCCAGTGTTTGTCCCTTGGCCTTTGATTGGCGCTGCTACTGTGAGTGAGGCAATAGGCAGGATGCGGGTGGGAAAGGCGGCAGGTGTGTCTGGGTTGACTGCTGAAATGTTGAAGGCCTCAGGAGATACTGGGGTGAGGTTAGTCACTAACCTGATAAATATGATTATATATGAATGTGTTGTCCCAGATGATTGGCTGAAGAGTGTAACTGTAAATGTGTACAAAGGGAAGGGTGATGCCCTGGAAAGGGAAAATTACAGAGGTATAAAGCTCTTAGATCAGATAATGAAAGTAATGGAGAGAGTTCTCGAAGGTATGATTAGAGAAAGAGTGAATACTGATAAGATGCAGTTTGGGTTTATGCCAGGCAGAGGGACCACTGATGCCATATTCATTGTTTGACAGCTTCAGGAAAAATATATTGAAAAGAAAAGGGAATTGTATTTTGTTTTTGTTGATTTGGAAAAGGCCTTTGACAGAGTCCCTAGAGAGGTGGTGAAGTGGGCAATGAGAAACATAGGGTTGGAAGAGTGGATGGTTTGGGTGGTTATGGCCATGTATGTGGGTGCTCGCACCCAGGTAAGAGTGAATGGAGTTTTGAGAGTTGAGTTTTCTGTGAATGTTGGTGTGCATCAGGGGTCAGTTTTGAGTCCCTTGTTGTTTATCATGGTACTTGAAGCCCTCTCACGTGACTTCAGAGATGGCCTCCCATGGGAGATGTTGCATGCTGATGATTTGGTGTTGATTGCAGAGAACAAAAAGGAGGCAGAGGAAAGATTTAAGAAATGGAGAAATGGTATGGGGCACAAGGGCTTAAGGGTAAATGCAGATAAAACAAAAGTGATGATATCTAGGGTTGGTGGTGGTACAATCAGAGGAGAGGGAGAGTGGCCATGTGCAGTTTGCCACATGGGTGTGGGAAGTAATTCCATCTTGTGCAGTGTTTGTGATAAATGGGGCCCCAGGAGATGTAGTGGTATTAGAGGTGGACTGCGAGATAATGCTGATTTTATGTGTGCGGCGTGTCGGGGAGAGCAGGTGGAGATTGTTAGGCGTGAAAGGATTGAACTTGCAGGTGAGTCTCATGAGTGTGTGGAAGAGATTTGTTATTTGGGAGACATGTTATGTGCCGGAGGTGGGGCTGGAGCTAGCTCAGTTGCTAGGGTGAGAAGTGGTTGGAAGAAGTTCAGGGACCTGTTGCCTCTCCAGATATTGAGAGGACTCTCATGTGCTAAGGGGTCTTTGTATGCAGCATGTGTCAGGAGTGTGATGCTGTATGGTAGTGAGACCTGGGCAGTAAAGGAAGAGGATATTCGCAGGCTTAAATGTACAGAAATGACAATGATTAGGTGGATGTGCAGTGTGTCCCTGCGTGCAAGGCCTGGGGGGGGCTGGGTTTATGATGGAAGAGTTGAGAGGTAGGATGGGACTTGAGTGTACTGGTGTTGTGATGAGGAGAGGTAGGCTGAGGTGTGGACATGTGGAGAGGATGGGGGATGATAATTGGGTGCAGTGGGTGAGAAGTGTTAATACTGGGGAGGGGTTGGGAGGGGTAGACCGAGAAAGACATAGGACGTGGTCATTAAGTGTGACCTCAGGGTTAAGGGATTGAACAGGGAGGCTGCCAAAGATCGAGCAGCATGGAGAGCTGCCATTAGGTGACGAAGGCCGACGCATGCAAGCATGTTGGAGCCTTCAAAAATGATAACAATAACGAACGATATGAGCCAAGTCAGACATTAGGTGTGCCATAGCCTCATCCCTTGTTTGTTGACGTAACTGCTGAGATGCAAGTTGAGGGAACCAAATGGAAAGGTGAAGGGTGGAATCATCAGTGAATGAGTGGATAGGGTTAGATGTACAGCTTAGAATGTCACTGAAGGATAAAAGGAAGAGAGATCTAACAGTGATGTTCCTCAGGTCTCTGTCCCTGAGGAACATCACTGTTGACAGATCTAGAAGAACAATAGCCATCTACAACAGCAGCTACAGAACGACCACAAAGGAAGCTAGAGATGAAGGCACAGATAGAAGGATAGAAACCATAGGAGGGCAGTTTAGAAATTAAAGATTTATGCCAGACTCCATTGAAAGCCTTTGAGATGTCAAGTGCAATGGCAAAGCTTTCGCCAAAGTCCTGAAAGGGGGATGACCAGGCGTCTGAAAGGTAGGTGAGAAGATCGCCAGTGGAGCATCCCTGAAGGAACCCATACTGATGATCAGAAAGAAGGTTGTGATAGGAAAGATGCTTGAAAATTTTTCTGTTAAGAACAGACTCAAAACTTTTGAGACACAGGATGCTAAAGTTTGGGTTTATGCCAGGCAGGGGGACCACTGTTGCCATATTCATTGTTCGACAGCTTCGGGAAAAATATATTGGAAAGAAAAGGGAATTGTATTTTGTTTTTGTTGATTTGGAAAAGGCCTTTGATAGAGTCCCTAGAAAGGTGGTGAAGTGGGCAATGAGAAAGCTAGGGTTGGAAGAGTGGCTGGTTAGGATGGTGATGGCCATGTACATGGGTGCTCGCACCCAGGTAAGAGTGAATGGAGCTTTCAGTGATGAGTTTTCCGTGAATGTTGGTATGCATCAGGGGTCAGTTTTGAGTCCCTTGTTGTTTATCATGGTGCTTGAAGCCCTCTCATGTGACTTCAGAGATGGACTCCCATGGGAGATGTTGTATGCTGATGATTTGGTGTTGACTGCGGAGAATGAAAAGGAGGCGGAGGAAAGATTTAAGAAGTGGAGAGATGGTATGGGGCACAAGGGCTTGAGGGTGAATGCAGATAAAACAAAAGTGATGATATCTAGGGTTGGTGGCGGTACAATCAGAAAAGAGGGAGAGTGGCCATGTGCAGTTTGCCACAAGGGTGTGGGAAGCAATTCCATCTTGTGTAGTGTTTGTGATAAGTGGGTGCACAAGAGATGTAGTGGTATTAGAGGTAGACTGCGAGATGATGCTGATTTCAAGTGTGCGGCGTGTCGGGGAGAGCAGGTGGAGATTGTTAGGCGTGAGA
>JAGKTI010025232.1:3834-14057 GCA_018397915.1 Birgus latro
GGGAGAGAGAGAGAGAGAGAGAGAGAGAGAGTGTGTTTGTGTGTGTGTGTTTGTGTATAAAGTGAAAGATACCTACATTAACAAGACAAATTTGATAAACCCTACCGTTGATAAACTTCGCAATTTATGTAAGCAATACTGAAAAGCAACCAAATTAGAAAAAGAAACTTCTCCCTGTTCCAGACCGAATGAAAAAGCATTAAAAAAAATTAAGCGATTTTATCATTATCCATTGGGGAGCTCGAACAAACGAAAACGTATACGGAATGTTTTGAAATCATCATCATCATCATCATCGCCTTCATTAACAGAACAATCCTGAAGCTTTCTCTTATGATTAATCAACGTTATCATCATCATTATCGTCATCACGAGAATGATCACCAGAACCTTACTTCATAATTTTAAAATGAGGGTAGGTAAAGCCTACTAGTCAAATATCAGCGCGAAATAATTTCACTCTTAAGGCGTTCTAACACAGAACAGTACTGGTGAATCAACGGAACTTTGGTAATCAAGAGGTTACAACTTATCTTTAATGAGACGGACTAAGACAGAAAAGGATAAAGGTAGATGGAAGCAACAAAAGGGAAGTAGTTGGAAGGAAAAACAGCAAAAGGAGAAAGAACAAGGTGGAAGAGGAAGAAGAAAAAAAGAAACGATTAAGGCAAAAGCAGAGAGAGAATAAAGTACGATATTAAGAAAAAATACAAGAAGAAAACGGAAGAACCCGATGTAAGTCAGCTAACCAGACCACACTCACTGTCCATTATCAACCCCCTAAAACCCCTCCACCCCCCTCCATCAACCCCTCCCAAGCCACACACTGCTGATAAATGGGCGGGAATTGCCTAGTTACAGTATCTGCCGGGGATCCATATGTGGCCATCATCTCAATTTGGCCACAATTATTGACGATTAGACAAATGGGGCAGAGAGACGCCAGCCACCGCCACTGCTAAGGGGCTGAGGGGTTAGTTTTGTTTAGGTGAGGGTAGGGTGGTGTGTCTGTGTCTTGCCTGGTGTATGATGCATGCGTGTGTATGTGCTTGCTAATTATCGGTGCTGTTGTTGTTATAAAAATAATAATAATAATAACAACAACCGTTATTATTATGGCGAGGGACCGGGCGACATGGAGGCGATATGTTTATGGCCACCCTTACGGGATTAAGGCGTCTTGCAATAGACAGATGGATTATTATTATTATTATTATTATTATTGTTATTATCATTATTATCATTACTGTTATTTATTAATTATTTACACACTGATAATCATCATCAGTTCCTCGAGCACGGTGACAACATGAGGTATTTCCTTTCTACACTTAGAAATGCTGGATTAATTACGGACTTTTTCCTGATTAACACCAGGAGATTTTATTCAGGATAGCGAAGTATCTAGACCGTAAAGGGCTAACTCTCAGTATCATAATTACCTTAGTATCCAAGCATAATGCATACCAATTCACAAAATTTCATCATCAATAAAAAATAAATCTTTTCATCTACTCCTCGTATCATTATCATTAATCATTTATTATTACTATCATTACCCATCTGCTTCATATATTTTCTTGAGTAAACGCCGCGTAGAGAGATAAAGAACGATACCAGACTTGCCCCAAAATGCTAACAAGTATTCTTAATCTAAACAGACCCAATGCAGGCGTTATCTCCAATGGCGATGGTTAGAGTATGCTCAAGTGGTGGTGGCTGTGGTCACGTTACTGAGAAGGGAGAGGAGGGGAAGGTATTGACTTTCAGGACGTGGTAAGATAGTGACGTAATGTAACACGACCGCTTATGACACCAGCTGCAACATCACCACCAGTTACGACATTAGGAAGACTGCAAGATATCGTTTTTAAGTAGATCGTTAGCATTAGAAGGCAGTAAAATATCATTTGTAAGTCGTCATCTGCGTGGCGATGTGACAAAGAGTAAGTGTTAGACAGCTCCCTGACCCAGCCCTGGCCAGTGGACAGTTGGGTAGGGGACTATACTTTTGTTAAAAGAGTTTTGTCAGATCTTCCTCAACACGCATCGGCATGTCATAGAACCAATCTCTCTAATGCCATCCTATCCGTCTCGAATGAGGAAGCCCTAATATACATCCAATATGGACTTCACCCATGCGGTGCCATTCAAGGTGCTTGAAGCCATTTGTTGATTCATGAGCCCTGTTAGGCCTCAGAGAAGGAACTGTGTAGTCTATGTCCATGGTCGAGTACATAAAAAAAAAAAATAAAAAAAAAACCTTACTTGTGAAAGATTGTTTCTTGGATAACTGTCAGTCACTGCAGGGCATGACTTGCAATATCTTAACTAAAACTGTGACCACTCTCAAGACCTTCATTGGTATGATAACCAGTACCCTCAAGATCTTTAACCATACGACTTCAGTTACCTTCAGGACTTTCAATTGTAAGGCTGACACCACCTTTCAAATTTTAAGCGGTTAGAATAAGGCTACCTTCAACTGTTTCAGCTGTAAGACTGTCAAAACCTTCACGATCTTCCCTCACTTACCTGAAAAATTACTGATGGTCATAAAACATCAGTTGGGTTAGCGGCATAGTCATTATTTTAATAGTAAGATGATATGTCACAAAACATGGTTATTAGCTGGGATGTTTGTCAGGATATTATAAGGCTATGAATAAGGTTATTAATAATGTTATTTATATGATTTTAGTGGAGTTATTAGTAATGGGCCATTGATAAAGTTATTAGTAAGCCTTGGTGTGGGCATTACTAAGGTTCTTACTAGGGTCACTGGAATAGTTATTAGTGAGGTCATTGGTAACGTTATTAGTAAGGACGTTAAGAAGGTTATTAGTAGGGTTATTGGTGGGGTAACTGTACTGTACAGTAAGGTCATTAGTAAGGATATCAGTACGATCATTATAAAGGTTATTAGTAAGGTCATCAGCAAGTTTATCAGTGGTCACTGGTAAAGTTATCAACAGGGTGATTAGTAAGGTCATTAGTTGGGTTATAAGTAATGTTTTTAGTATGGATTTTAACTTGGGCATTAGTCACATTATTTGTGAATTCTTTAATCGTTATTAGAAAGGTTTCTAGAGGGTTCATTAATAGGGTTATTAGTAATGTTACCACTAAGATTATTAGTAAGGTTCTTATTAAGGTCAGTAAGGTTGACACCAGGATAACAGACGGGGAGTGCAAATAACGAAGACTGCCCAGCGTCGTCGCCTTTCCCGTAAACTCCTGCGTCAATTACAGCCGGCATTTTACTTGCCATTAGTCTCGGGTATTTAAGCAGGTGGGAGGGGAAGGGAGGCGAGAGGAAGCAGCACTATCATGGTATTATGGCGGGGCAGGTGAGCACAGGTGAGAAGAGACGTGTAGCGGGTGATGAAAAACCAATCAAAAAGACAATGAGACAGGAAAAGGAGATGAAGTGGGATATAATAGGCATGAACAACGGCGAACAAGTACTAAAAGGAAGAAAGATCAAGAAAGCGAGAGAGAGAGAGAGAGAGAGAGAGAGAGAGAGAGAGAGAGAAGCAGCCAAAGACATAAGGTATGTGTGAGGAAATATAACATGAAGAGAGAGAGAGAGAGAGAGAGAGAGAGAGAGAGAAGCAGCCAAAGACATCAGGTATGTATGAGGAAATTTAACATGAAGAGAGAGAAATTAAGCGGAGGCAAGGACAATGAAGAAGGAAGAAAGGACTAGATATCCAGAAGAACTAAACAACAGGCAACAAAAAACAATCAAGAACAGGTATTATGATACCAATCAAAACAGGCGTTAAGAAGCCAATTAGGTACAGTCGAGAAGAAACCAAAGCAAGAACAGGTCACGGATAATACTGAAGAACATGTAAGAAGAAATAATTCAGGAACAGGTAAGAAGAGCAGTAATGAAGAACAGGTAAGAAGCAAGTAATGAAGGCGAGGTTAGGTGAGGTGAGTGAGAGAAGCAACACCTGCCTCGCCTCGGGGGACCAACCATTTACATCAACCGTTTCACACTAATTGCCTGAGCCTGTCTTTTTACCTTGGTACATCGGCCACCTTCTTTGCATGCATTGCCAAGGACAGGTGACGCAAGCTCTTCTGCTCTTCAGCACAATGTCATTTCCATTCTTGCTACCGTAAGATGATTTTATTTAGCTAAGGAAAGACCTTTCATGCACGATAATATCAGAACTCGTATATATTAAATTTCATGCTACAACAAACGTATTATATTCATATTGATTGAAGACGTTCGAATATCTCCTTGAAGCCAATCACTACGATTCTTTTCAATGTTCCAACCACAAAACGATATTTTGCTCATGTTAAGAAGCAGCCCTTGTACTTAACCCCTCAGTACCCGTCACTCCCTTGCAGCTCCATCATCCATCCTAGGAACGAGAATTAATTAATTAAACTGGCAGAACCGAGTAGCAAAACAGCAGTACTAAGAGCTGCTTGTCTGCTGTGTTATCAGTGAATGTCTTTGGTGGGGGTTCAGCACTTAGACACACGCGCACACACATACAAACTCACACACCATGAATTGTTGGAAGAGAGGCGGACTGAAGCATAATGCCTTGTGCTTGTGATGTGCAATTATGAAGTATACGTATTACCTCTGTCAGAGACTTTATGTGTCAGCTTTCTGAGTCGTCTTAAAAATTTCAGTACTTTAGGCTGTATTAAAGGTGAAAACGTAAAGGTGTAAGAAGTCCCCAGATGTGTCGACTTTTAACAGAATAATCCTACCTGTAATCGTTAAATGCAATCATCCTGCATCCCACATTACAGAGTGAATACGACAACGAGATGGACTGTTCAGGTATATTCTGTCATCATCACATGCTTCTCATATTATCCTAATAAACTGGGGGCTTGTCTGTAACTTCCAGTTCTCAGTTTTAACAGTACATTAATGGCAGACTTGCTGTCATCTAGCAAGTGAGAGGTCCCGAGTAGGACTGCTCTGCTGACCACGAGACTCAAGCTGTTTGCATCTGTAACTGCAATAGGGACTTGACTCTGTAAATCAAGGGTTGCGTTCCGCAGTCTAGTAATGTTAGTTTGGTACTTATATTAACAGTCGTGCTTGTATGTGCTTGTGAAAATACATACTATCAAAATACGGCGCACGCATATTGGGGTAAATCCCGTCACTTGTTCCATTCTCCTAACATTCAGTTTCTCACCAACTGATTCTTCCTCTGTTTCCCTCCTTTCTTCTAACTCAGCGTCAAAGCCTCTCAACATTTGGCTGGGTGTTTTCCTTGTCATTCAAGCCTGCTTAAATACCTCTTTCCTGGTTTTGTTGCAATGATCACCAATTTATTACTAAGTAAAATTATGCATTATCACTTCTGTTTCATTCATAAAGTTTTTAATTTCAATATTGCTACTGTGTAATATCAGTGTTAATAATTATCTTAATCTGATCTATAGTGCTGCTGCCAAAATTTCATTATATAATACACACTGTACTTAATTTGCGTAACTGAGAAGCATGCTCTGAAAACAATGCTTATAATACTGTGTGCTCATTTGTTTTGGGTTCTTGAGTCGTGTTATGTATAGTAATAACATAGTGGCTTTACGCAAAGAAGAAAAAAGCTAAAGTGAAATGCCCGCTAAAAAGTTGTTCTCTCCAAGAACAACTTCCGCCATGCAATAACTTCAGCTGCGAGTAGTGTAACTGTCATAGTCGTAATTATAAGTACTTGTATAATGTGGTGTGTCAGCGCTGTAAATTTATGTTTTGTATTGTACTTGTATTGTATATCTTCAAAGTGAACTATTGTTTTATGGTAAACTTGTGCTGTACAACTCATTTTTCTATGTCACCTATTTACGACGTGTACTTGCGTTTTGTGGCCTACCACAATTACAGAGCGCAGATTTGTCGATTAACGTATTGTACGTTTTGTATACTTAGGTCGTGCCATACGCTTGTGCACTGTACACTACTTACATGGGAATATTCCTGTGTAGATGAATCATGCTTTGGTAAACACGCAGTCTACTGTATAGGACGTGCTATTATTTAGTGAACATTTTTCTTGACTGGTGTACACGTGATTTGGAATTTATACCCTGATTTATACTGATATACATGATTTACATTAGTGTACAGTATATGCCTTACTGACTGATATACATGGCAGTGATCGGTATACAATTACTTTATAATTGATGTACATAATAATCAAAGTGTATGACCTGAAAAATGTAATTATTTCTTCCTTAAACGGACAAGTTATAACAAAAAGCCGAAAGCTGTATATATGAAACTCAGAATCCAGATCAGCACATTGATATACATGACTGAAGAGTAAATGGTGATTATTACTTTTCAAATGATATAAAATACATGATAATTTACCAGGTGTACAGTATAAAAAATAGTGACTGGTATGCAACTGAATCAGGAATTGGTTATATTTGGAATGGTGTACATGTGACTTCGACTGGTGAACGTAACTTACGGCATTAATGTATGTACGTGATTTAATGGCTGATGTACATGTAACTTAATAGGAACGCGTGAAATTTAGCTGCCATAGAGTTACTTTAGATGGACGAACACAACCAGCTAATAACCGTCCATAACTGGTGTACAAGTGGTTTAAAGAATGGTGTACATCTGATTTAGCTATCTAGCATATAATTAAGAGACGTATAAGGCTAAACATTAAGCTTACATAATTTCAGTCCAGTAAGCTTGGTGTACCTGCCATTTACCAGACATACATATAATTGAGATAAATGTACATAAGCTGCTAATGAGTGTAAATGATTTGGTAAGGGGTGTACATGTGATTTACTGCCTCATGTATGCGTGTTGTGCGTTAAAACCTTCTAATGTTTACCCACAATTAAAACACACGCTGCAACAAAGGGGACTCGATTCACATCTATGTTTCTATGCCTATGACGCAAAAAAGTTACTGTTCCTGTGTCTACAGTATGGGGGGAACAGAGGTGACTTTGCATAACTTTCTCTCGTTCTGTTTCTATATTCGTGGTGTTACAAAACTGATGATTCGTCTGCCTCTCTCACTCATATTACTGTATACTGCACACTATCACCAAAACTGACTCATGTTCTTACTTCCGGGTCTGGTCGCTTACATTCTTCTTGAAGCAGAGGATTATATTGATGCTATCTTACCAGTATATGCCAATAAAACTGACTATGATGAGTTTGTTCTATTCCCATGAAGTCCCTACCTTAATTCGGCAAGGTTGATGACCAAGTGTTGTCAGGCTGGAGGGTCGACTTGACAAGTAATCAAGGAGACTCATTTCTATCTCATACCTAAAACTTATCGATTTTCATGCAACCACAGCTTCGTATTCAAGTTGTGGGAGTGATCAAGTTCCGTCAGATAAATCAAACCAACTATTACATACTTCTGTCTGCATTTCCGCGTTTTCTGACACTGATTTACTGCCAAGCACAGAATTATCATGACACCATTTATAAGCTAACGAAACTGACTGTATTCGTATCTTTTTTGCTATGCCTTAAGCAGTGAATCATATTGCAACTATATTATGAATCATCAAAATTGGCTATGCTTGTGTTTATATTTCTATGCTTTTTCCTCAAGTACCAGCTGTGTTTACAGACAGCACTTTCATTTTACACCAATAAAACTGACTCTATTCGTGTCTAAACTTCTGTGTCCCTGGTGATTATTTTTGCCCTCCTTCCCCCTTGTGCCCCCTGCTTAGCTGTGGCGGCCCCTGGGGTGCGCTGGGAGGGGGGCGGCGACCCCTGGACAGGCGGGACCTCGTTATGGCGACTGGGGGGCTGCCTTGTCTCCCACACATTGACAGCTTCGCCCCCACCTCTCCCAACCTCTCCCCTACCCTCACACTGACTCACATCCCTCTCTCTCTCTCTCTCTCTCTCTCTCTCTCTCTCTCTCATATTCCTAATACTACCTAATATTTCCTCATACAGCATTAATACGACCTCTCTCTTTTTCCTCTTCATTTACTTCATCATCATCAATATCACCATCGTCACCATCATCGTGAACATCATCATCACCAGCAGCATTATCATGAAATCATCATCATAATTACAATTCAAAAGCAGGAAAACTCGTCATAATGATCAGCGCAATGAAAGCACCTCCAATTATTCGTCTTCGAAGTTCTTGATTCCATCCCGGGTACTGAAGCCCAATTAACACTCACTAATCCTGCTTTCCACCTTTCCCAACCCCTCACTTGCGCTCCTGTCTCATTTCCACCTTTCCCTTCCCATTCCCCACAATCAATCCTCACCTTCGCCCTCATCCTCCACATCCCTTCCCTGCGGTGTCCAGCTCACTGATGACCTTTTCCGTCTTGACTAGCCCTGTCACTGCCTCTTCACTCACATGCTGTTCCTTTTCTTATGGCATACTTACGTTATTATTTTTCTCAAAGCTCGTTTTATGTTAATTACTTATGCTTTAGGTATGCATTTTCTCAAAGCTCGTTTTATGTTAATTACTTATGCTTTAGGTATGAATTTTCTCAAAGCTCGTTTTATGTTAATTACATATGCTTTAGGTATGCGGCTTGAAATAATAATTTTTCTTTATCATATCTGTCACATCTACGACTAACGTATGACTAATTATATGAAAATCAATACATATTTCAAGCGAGTCGAGAAAACATAAGTATTACCTTTCAGCTTATATTTAGTAATTTCGTTGGGTCAGACGAAAGGGAAAATATTTACTTAAACACAACACCTCTGTGTGGACGACTAGTAACCTCTGCCATTACTGAGAAAAATTAAAGACTTCACTATGATTGTTTTTATTCGTACCATCACCAGACGATTTTATTCAAGTCAGGAGAGACTTTCAGAAGCTGAATTAAATAGCTTGGTAGCAGCAATAGTGAAAAAGGGCAGACGTTATGTTACTGACGCGGCTAATACAAAATTAAAAGATATAATGGAGTATAAAGTTTAGTACGAAAATTTAAGGACAGATGATTTGGTGGAAAATACATATATGAGTGTGTATAGGTATTCCATGAGGTCTTAAGGACTGATATAAAGCACTGATAGCATTTCCCAGGCAAACATATTGTGCTCAGTTACTTAATCCTCACCCAATCTTCCCTCATCTTACCACGACCACAGATTTCTCTCACTTCACGCACATCGGTATTCTGACTCTCCTGACATACCTTCCTGATATCTCTAAATACATTTTCCTCTTTCTCCTAACACTCTCTCCCTTTTTCTCTTCCAGCATACCCTTCTTTTCTCCTACGATACTCTCTTTTTCTCTTCTTTAATATACCTTCCCTTCCTGTCTGCTCATACATGCTCGCCTTTTCCCCTCCCAACACACCCTTCATTTACCTTCATGCTTACATCTTCCCTTCTGCATATCCACCACATTTACTCAACATTACTTCGACCACATAACCTCTCTCTCTCTCTCCCTCTCTCTCTCTCTCTCTCTCTCTCTCACACACACACACACACACACACACACACACACCAAACACTCTCCTAAACAGCCCACCATACTAACTCTCTCTCTTCTCGCAACTTCACCTTATCACCCCATCGCATATCAAGATAAATCCAAACACACACACACAGACACACACACCAAAGACTCTTCTAAATAGCCCACCATACTAACTCTCTCATCTCGCAACTTCACCTTATCATCCCATCGCATTCCAAAATAAATCCAAACACACACACACACACACACACTCACACACACACACACAGACACACACACAAAACCTACGACGCCCCCCGCCCCCCAGCAGGAGTTTTCTGGCGACGTACACAGGTATATAGGCTCGTCAGGGGTCCAATTATGCCCCGATGTGACGCGCAGGTGGGCATAAAAGTGTCCAGGGCGAGGGAGTCTCAGGCTTATTAGTAGGGCCAGGTAGTGTCCAACTCCGTGTTAATATTGGTATTTGTCGGGCCAGGGAGGTGAGAAGGACGGGTGGGAATGAGTGAAAGAAGAGGAGAATATATGAGAATAGGTGAGAGGAAAAGGAAACAGGTGAAAGAAACAGGTGACAATAGATGAGTAGAAGTAAAGGAAAAAGGAATAATGGTGAGAACAGCTGAGCATGGGTAAGAAAAAAGGAGAGCAGGTGAACATGGGTGAGAGATTAAAAAAAAAAAGTGACAGTGGTAGAGAGAGAGAGAGAGAGAGAGAGAGAGAGAGAGAGAGAGAGAGAGA
>JAGKTI010025233.1:3582-14057 GCA_018397915.1 Birgus latro
ACACACACACACACACACACACACACACAGAAATAACAAGAGCAAACCAAACCATCATGATGAATTTCCTAGCACTCATGCAACTTACTATATTTACACCCCTGTCCAGGAAGTAAGAGCTGCTGTTGCGCGCGCGCGCATGTGTGTGTGTTCTTAACTAATTGTATCTTTACAGGAATGAGCCAAGCTCGTACTGTCCCATGTCTTAAACCATTTTCATCATACATCTCCTTAAATTTATGAATTGTTTTGGCACACACTATTTCATTCTGTAGTGCATTCCACTGATCAATTGCCCGATTTGGGAAACTAAAGTTCCTTACGTCTTCATCACCTCTCTTTTTAGGCATTTTTTTTGCAGTGTCCTCTTGCTGATGGTTTCCCATAGCTTATATATTCATTTATGTCTATTTTCTCCTTTCCTGATATGCATTTATGTAGCATAATCATGTCTTCCCTTTCCTTCTCTCCTGTAGTGTTGGCAGATTCCTTTTTCTAGTCTTTCTTCATAGGTTAAATCCCTTAACCCGTCACGTCCTGACCGATTTCCAACCTCCGATACCCCCCAGTCCCGAGCATTTTCGGATTTTTTTCTTCTTTAACTCAAACCTTCGCTTTTGGTGAGAAACATCGAAAATTCATAGAGAAATCTCCCTCCTGAGGCTATAAATGGTGCTACAGGTGATGAGTCAGCCTTACGTTTTCCCTCTTTCTCAGGGTACCTGGCTAAAGAAAACGAACTATGGAAGGGTTAACTAATTCAAGCTACTTTAAATTACGTATTTATTTATTCATTTGGTACGAATTTATGTGTAGTACAAGACTATATTGGTTTTCACACATTTATATAGGCAATAGAAGCATTGTTCAGTCACCAAACACATCCACATATGGCACCTTCCTTTACGACATTACCACCTCATCACTTCTGTTTGTTTCTTGCTCTAGCTTCTTTATTTCTTTGTCCTCCACCTCAGGAATCACTTTCACCGTGAATTTCGTCATTGGAGAGACCGTGGGGCAACATGTCTTTACTGGCCAGGTCACTGCTAACAGGTGAATTGCCGAGTGTGGGGGGGAGGGGGGGAGGGGGGGTTAGGTGGGGCCAGGCAGTATCCCCACTTGACAGCAGATAGAGGAAGGTCCCCCACTTATGCCTACCAAAAATCACCCATGAAACTTGAAAATTGTGCAAATTATGACCCTTGCAATTGTGCGACATAATCGTACGTCGATGGGTGTAGCTGTGACAAAACATTGCGACGTACCCATACGTTGATGGGATTCCTCGGGTTAAACTTGGTACCCATCTTGTAGCAGCCCTTTAAACTTTTTCAATCGTATCTATGTGTTTCTTGAGATGAGGATTCCAGACTACTGATGCATACTCCAGGGTTGGTCTGATGAAGGATATTGTTATCTTCCTCAGCATGTCTACATTTATGTATGTGAATACTATTCTCATATCTGCAGGCAGTGTATGCATGTTCCATACCTTCTCATTTATGTGATCAGCCGGAGATAGTCTGTTATTGATAATCACACCTAAGTCCTTCCCTCTTTCTGATATGTGTAGGGTTTTACTTCCTAACTTAATCCCAATCCGTCTTTTCCCACTTTTACCAAACTTGATTACATGACACTTGTCCACATAGAATTCCATTTGCCATTTATTACTCCATTCATGTAGTTTATTTAATTCTTCTTGTAGTTCTTTACAAGAGTCTGTGTTAGTAATTCTCCTTTGTATTTCTGCATCATCCGCAAACATATTTAATTAGCTTTCATCTATAATATTACTAGCTATGTCATTTACGAGTATACAGTATACTCTAAAAACATAATTGGTGCCAGCACTGAGCTCTGTGGAACTCTGCTAGTCACTCCCTCCATGATGAGTAGTTTCCTCTTAGTACTGTTCTCATTTCACTTTTCCTCAGAAAATCTTGGATCCAACAGTACAGTTTGCCTCGGATTCCTCCTTGATGGTAAGTTTCCATAAGAGTCTTTGGTGCGGTCTTCTGTCAAATGCTTTCTTGAAATCTAGATAGATACTGTCCACCTATCCTTCTCGTTTCTGTAGTGTTTCTGCAACTCGGTCATAGTAGCTTAATAGATTAGTAACACACGATTTTCCCTTTTTTAAACCAAATTGCCTTTCTGTTATCATATTGTGTTCTTCTAGATGGTTTACCCAAACTTTTCTTATCAGCTTTTCCAGTATCTTACTCACAACACTG
Organism: Birgus latro; assembly: GCA_018397915.1. Lineage (NCBI taxonomy): Eukaryota > Metazoa > Arthropoda > Malacostraca > Decapoda > Coenobitidae > Birgus > Birgus latro. The sequence goes on from JAGKTI010025233.1 coordinate 5,823, forward strand.
GTTAGTGATACTGGTCGGTAGTTGAGTGGATTTTGCCTATTCCCCTTCTTGAATAAGGGGACAGTGTATGCTTCCTTCCAAAGATCAGGTAGTTTACCTTCACCCAAGGATTCCATAAATATTAAATATAATGGTCTACTTAACTCCTTTCCGCATTCATGTAGCACCCAACCTGAAATTTCGTCTGGACCATTTGCTTTTCCTTTGTCTAATTGTAATGCCATTTTTCTTTTACATATACTATAAGTAGTATGAGTAATTTAAGTTAGTATAAGTACAGTTTAAGTATATGATGTATGTAATTTACATTAGGTTATGTAAGTGATAAGTGTATATTCTGGACCGTGTTGAAATGTAAAGAGTGTAGTGGACTTTGTAAATCGTATTTTGGGCTGATTTTACTAGTGAAAGCAACTGGACAGGACGGGCCGGAATCTGGCCTCAGTTGAACCGCATAGAGAGTTAATTTGGTGCTTATATTGGCGAGTAGTCATATTTATACCTAGAATTCAGAATTTTTGTACTTAGGCTAGTGTAGCCGTATTGTTCTACTGAATAACGTTGTTTAAGAACTTAAGTAAAGCCAGACTATTGAGATTGTCATAGATGACCGCGAAAATGAATTCATTTAGTATAGACATCAGTGGTTGCATCATGGTTGCATCATGTGGGGGCGCAGCGAACTAAACAGAGAGGAAAATTGTATCAAACCGTGATTTCAGGCATCGTATGTTAAATTGTTAAACCTATTCTATTGCCACAAAATTTAACTCATCATAAGTCATATTTTTATAAGTAGAGTAATGCGTACGTGTTTAATGCAAATTCTGGTGCGGTTATAACCTGGTGACTGTAACGTAACTGTTTGTAGTTAGAGCCAGACAGTGCGATCGGAGCGGGTGATCGCGGGCGCGGGCTTTATCGTGCCCAGGAAGCGTCACTCTCCAGAAAGACTTCATTGGGTGTAGGCGTTTCAGGTAAAGCTCCAAGAATTATACAGTATTTTTCCCTTATACGTCATCATAATTAGTTGTTGATATAACCATAATTAAAGTAAGATATCTGAGCATATTAAAACCCCTGACACTCTCCAGAAAGACTTCATTGGGTGTGGGCATTTCAGAAAGACTTCATTGGGTGTGGGCGTTTCAGAGCCGGCAAATGGCGTCGGGTCATGGAATCTACGCAGGCCATTGTATGAGAGTCACAAGTCCAGTGCCCGAAAGCCCTTTACACTAATTTACACATCGTCTATTTCCAATGCACAGTATGGTCAAAATCGGTTGGTCCACTTAGTAAGCTAATTTCTTATAAAACAAATGTAATATGTTGGTTAAAGGTGTGTGAGAAGGCGGAAAAGTGTATTGTCCCGCTGTGTGCAGCGCTGTGAGCACTGAGTTCTATAGGTTAATAATTTTGGTTAAGTATATTTTTCCTAGATATGTCATGTGGTGTAAACCAGGTAAAATAAGGTTGTTTTCTTTAGAATTGAAGTAAACAGTGTAACCCGTTGTAACTGGGTCTCGCTACGAGTCCTGGTGCGACCGTGCGTGGAGTGTTTATGGGAGTTATCCCTGTTGTAAAGGTTTTCTATGGTGCAGTCGGGAGAAGCTTTTTAACTGTGTGGAATAGATCTTGCATTCTCTGTCAGTTATCCTGTCGTAATGGAGACAAGTGATTCATTAAGATCTAGCAATTAAATCTGGTTTGAAACTATATCATTGCTGTGTAATTAAGGACATTAATATAGATAAGTAGATAATAGACAAGTGTGTTTGGTTATAATCCTATGGGGTAGTACAAGTAAAAACGGGATGGCCCACAAGGCATGTTCATCTAAAGAACCACGCTCTCCTACAAAATGATCACGTTACCATGTTATTGACATAGGCCTTGTCCCTCTTCCATCGAATGGGACTAAACCATAAATAACAATTTTTTTTTTTTTCCCGGCAACTGCTGGGTGGTGGCAGCGATACCAAATAATTTTAATTATTAATGAGGCCTTATTCTTGATATTCTGGCAGTAACTGTAATCACATGATAAAAATCAAATTCAACTACTGTCGCACTGGCGGCTTTAGCGGTGTGGCATAGCTAAGGTAATCATTTATAACGTAGGAAGAACAATCCTGCGTTACACTGGTGTTCACATCGGTGGGATTATCTCAAATTTCAAGAGGGCTAAATTTTGCGCCCCTACACTGGTGTCAGTCCGGTGGGATTTACTTATTCTATGGGCAATGCAAAATTAGCGCCCCTACATAATTTACTTAACTCTTCCTGTAGTTCTTTTTCTGATATTTGTATATCTGGTAATACGTTTGGGCATACATGCTCGTATCATCCCACTCAACATTATTTTCTTCTGTAAAAACTGATTGGAAATTCTTATTTATTGCTTCACAGATATCTTTCTCTTGTGTATAAAGGATCCCTTCATCCGTAATGGATTGTATTTTCTTTTACTTTGGTTTTGCTTCAGATGTAGCTGTAAAATAGCTTCGGTTGATTACTACTTTTGTTAATGATGTCCTCCTCAAACTGTTCTTGGGCTTCTCTTCCTGATCTTGTGTATTCGTTTCTTGCCTGTTTATTGTTGTTACTTTCCCTTTCACTATTGTGTCTTCTGTATCTATTCCACAACAAGTCTCTTTTTTCTTTTGATTTTTTACATTTTTTATTAAACCATTTCTTTAGTGTCATTTCTGCTTCTTTGTGCCGAGGGATGTAATTTTGGACTCCAATTTCATAAAATTCACAGAATTTTCTATATATAACATTTAAATGTTGTCCTCTGGGCTCTTTTTCCCAATCTATTTCTAAGAAGTACTTCTTTAGGTCGTGGTAGTTTCCCCTTTTATAGTTAAGGCTCTTTTTGTAACTTTCATTACTGTTAACTATGTCATATGCAGTCCTGAAGTTACAATTTAATACTGCATTATCGCTTTCGCCGAATGGAGGGTGATACATAATACTGTCAATATCATTTCCTTGCTTATTAAATATAAGATCTAGTACTGATGGTACATCGAGTCCTCTTTTTCTGGTGCTTTCTTTTACATGTTGTGTTAGGAAAAACTCCTGCACAAGGTCCAGGAGCTTTTTGTCCCAACAGCTTTCCTGGCTTTTTAAATCTAGAGTATTCGAATTCATATTTGTATTGAAATCTTCAGATGTCATAATTCTTTCAGATTTCTCCTCCATTCTTTGTAGTAATGCTCTTAAACTTTGAACTGTACTCTCAGCCAGGTCTTCACATTCGCCTTTTTCCCAAATGTTAGATCTGGGTGGCATGTATAGATTTGCCACAGTTATTTTCCCTTCAGACATATTAATCTCTACTGCAATCAGTTCTACCTGCGAGGGTATATCTAGTTCTATTTCTTTGACTTGCAGATTTTTCTTTGTTAATATTATAATTCCTCCTCTTTTTTTTTTTTAAGCTCCTATCTCTTCTCCATATATTATATTCCTCTAGGTTTAGGGTGCCATTTGATATCCTTGATGTTAATTTGTTTCAGTTAGGCAGACAATATGTGATTCCTTTTCTTTAATATAATCATTCATCTCTAGTAATTTAGATACCATTCCATCTACATTTGAGTACATCAACTTAATCATCTTGTTTACATACTTGTCATGACTTGGGTCTGCTACCTTCCTCCTTTTTATTCCCTCCTGTTTATTTACCAGTTTCGTACCTGCAGTCCAATTACTTTGTAAAAAATGTGTTCTCTTCCTCTGACCTTCTCTCGTTCTTTGTTTTTCCCACCTCCCTCTTCTCTTTTAGTGATCCCAGTTTCTCTTGAGTTAGGCATCTTTTTATCTATACATTTTAAAAATCTTTTTCCATAAGTTTGTTTACATTTTTCAGTATATCCTTCACAGTGTTTGCATTCTGGAAGGTTACTTTCAGATGCCTTGATTTATTTCTCTCGTATTTCCCTAGCCTTTTGTGTTCCTCTCTGTCTTTACTACAGATTTCCTCTGATACTTCCTTCAGTATGTTCATTGCTTTTGCCATCTCCTTTTTGTCTCTCGAAATCTTACTTTTTATTTCCTCCTTCTCAATACCAGCGATTACTATAGATCTGTTTATGTCTGCTGAATCTTTGACCAGTTTTGGATTGTTTTGAATTATTTCCTTTACTTCCTTTTTAATGCCCTTTTCTTTCTTTACTTTCACCATTTCAGCATACGTGGTTTCCACATCATTTTTGTAGCTTTGCATCGCTTCATTCGCCTGGGTTATCTTCTCCTCAGTATCACTGCTATGATCTGTCAGAGTGCTAACGTGCCTAATTCTCTGTATCATTCCTGAACTCTTCCACAATACTCTCATGGTTCACAATTGTGCTTGCCATTTCACTAAACTTCCTTCTAAGTGTACCAGCCTCAACTAAAAGCTCATCTATTGCTGTGTCTTTCCTGTTAACTTCCTTTCCTAATTTTTCATTTTCCTCCTTCTGCATGTGCAACTACTTCGTAATTCATCCATTTCACTCCGAAATGCCTTCTCTAATCTGCGTGTGTGTGTGTGTGTGTGTGTGTGTGTGTGTGTGTGTGAACAAATGAAGTCGAACTGTTTTATCTGATTTTAAATTCGGTGAAGGTAGAGGGACAACAAAGGTGGTGGGGATTTTTTTTTTTTTACATTGAGTCAAAGGTCAAGGTTATAGGGTTAGGTCAGAATTTGGCATAGCAAGGTTAACTTCAACATGAAAAGAAAATTTTGCACACTGGTAGTTACCCACCCAAACCAAGTTATAGGCTGGGTGAGACACTTAATTGGAGCTGACACATTGACGGGCGGCCTTGGAGAGTCGTTATTAAAGATGGTATCCGCAGCCATAGTTTCTACACATGAGTACGAAATACTGCTATGTGGTACATAGCCATGCAGCTTATTCCAAAGCTATGTCCCGTATGTCCCGAGGAAACTTACTGAGCAGCTGCGATAGAGTCAAGAAATTGTTAAGAAAAAACCCTGATTCTTACCTGTTTAGTGTACGTCATCAGAACTGAAATATGAAGGATTATCTGATCAGGTGGCACTAGAAGAGTATAGTTTAAATACTGAGCATTATACAGCTTATGTGAAGCAGGTTTCTCATAAGTAGATACCAGATGTATGACAGAACCATAGAATATGGCGCATTACTGATGGTGTCGGATGACATTTCTCATACTATCTTGCTAGATAAACCTTTCACCAGGGCAAAGAGTTCATCACAGAAAGGTTTTGAGATATGGTAATGATAAGAAGGATATTAATGCCGTGATGAAGACTGTCAAAATTTTTCGCTGTGCTTTTGGTAAAGAAGATACCAAGTATGTCTGGTGGTCTTGTTTAACTTATAGAATGTAAACTCGTGTTGCTGGACTGATATGATACACAGTGTTATTTCAAAATGTCCATATTAGAAATATATAAGCGGTTTAACATGAGGTATTTATTAACCATACTGACACTGGAGCCTTGGTAACGCCAGGGACATCTCCCGCCTCGTGTCTCTTTTTGCCCACAGCTCCTCGTTTGTTTAAAGCGAGACGTCACCAATAGTTCCCATAACAGAGACTGGGGCTGATTTTGCCAATCTTTTGCATTTCCATTCATGAAACAACAACAAAAACAGAAACCACCATTTCTAATTCACATCTCATTAACCACTTCGTGTTCACCCCATAATTAATTATTTTTGAGAAGGAAATTCACATACATGTTTACACTGGTGAATATTTTCATCCTTACCGATTCCTCCCCCTCAAAAGAAAATAAAAAAGTATATAATGTACCACTGACTTCTTAAGTATTAGTTGTTACAAAATCAAAAACATATTGAAAAGACGAGACTGATTACAGTCTAGCACTGGGAAGAAAAACATTACAAGACAAGAAGGAACTCACAAAGAGTGCAACATCCGCGCCAGCCAACTGGTCTAAACACCCAATATTTGACTTTGCCTAGTGACCTTGACCTTCGACCACCTGCTTTCAAAATCAAAATACTTCACTCTTGCCTGACTCCTGACCACTCCATGAAGTTTGGACTAAATCGGATCTAAACTGTCTGAGAAAACCTTGTCCTTTGATCGTGACATTTAACCTTTCCCTGTGACCTGGGCTTTTGTCTGAATGAAATAAAAATAGAATCACTTTATGCTTGTCTTTCCCTCCAACAAATTCTGGCTTAAGTCAAAAATTATTTAAGTTGACCTTGTCATGTGACCTTGGCCTTTGACCTATTGTTATTAAAAACAGTGGGTCAACCCCTTGGGTGACCAATAACCCTACTACCAAATTTGCTTCAGATCAGATTAAAAGTGCTGTGGTTATTTTGTTCACATACAGACACACCAGTCGAATTTTGACCTTGCCCAGTGGCTTGCCTATCGTTGTTGCATTACCCTTAACCCTCTCGCCAAACTTGGTCTATCTCTAGTAAAAAAAACTGCTTACGCTGATTTTGTCACTTTACACTATGGCCTAGCCCTGTGTCCTTGGCCTTTTACCTATTGTTCTCCAAAGCAGTAGGCAAACTCCCTGGCAAGCCTTTTTACAGCTCCATGTAATTTGGTTAAAATTCCATAAAAAAAAACTTTTTTGGGGTATTTTGTTCACACACTCACGCTCCCGTACAGATCATAACATCTGCCCTCGCTTTGTGAGCACGGGTGTAAATGTTCTTAGTCTTATATAAAAATCGAAACATAGCTCATAGCCGGTATTATTTGAAACTTGTTTACATGCTGAGTTGGATGAGCTTTCCTGATGTATGAGAGGCTTTTCTTCATGTCCCCAGGGATATAATCCTTACACCCCGAAGAATATATTAATCACAATTATAAAGCAATCTACAGCCATATAAGACATACTGTACTGGAGTGATAGTAAATGCTGCAAAGACAAGCATTCTTTCACAACCCAGCCCTCCAGCAATTTATCCCACTGAAATTTTGTGGGCGACGGATGGCCCACATGACAGGTAGTGGATGTCAGAGTGATGTACGAGCCAGAAATCTGAATAAACTCACATGGGCCAACTCAGTCATCAGGCCACTAGCCCCGGTCTTCTCGGTGTTTATCCGCTGTGTTGTGGCCTTTATTTTTCACACAACACAGCCGTCCTGTTCCTAAGCAGAGGGTAGTTACAACTTTCGTATTTGGAAACAGTCTCCCCTGGCTATTCCAGACATAAATCATCAGGTACCGTTCTCTTTGCGGCTTTAACGAACATGATGGTAATTTAAGTCTCCCTCTCAACAGTTTTTGTGTTAGAGATCCTCGGCTTTTATTGTAATACTTCTTTGAACCGAGTATAACAATTCTATCTGCTTTGTAGGGTGGCCATAACTGACAGCATTGTCAATATGACGCTTCTCAAAATTATGCAGTTTAAGTTACTTCAGTATTTTTTTATTTTTTTTAATGTGCTTGGGGAAAGAGTCTTCGTCAATCATTTTGACCATCGAGTGAAGCCTGTAATTTATTAGCCATGAAAAGGACGGCTTGAAACGAACATTTGTCAAATGTTGATTTTTTACTCACTGTTGCCATCTGAAAATCCAAACCCGTTAAGAGAAGGCAAGGGTGTGACGCTAACAGGATGAATGTTAAATTAATATTTCTAATTAAAAAAAAAACAACTATAAACACCAGAGAATTTTAGAACAGAATGGCAGGCAACCCAACGAATAAGGCACAATAATCTAATATACTATAATCCTGTGTGTGTGTGTGTATGTGTGTGTGTTTGTGTGTGTGTGTGTGTGTGTGTGTACTTTGAAGATATCTGTAAGGGTATCAACAAAGAACCGTGTGAATGAGATCTTTACGTTTTCCTTAAACTTCTCCGGCAGTACCTTGTTTTAATCTAAAGTATATAACAATGGCAAATGATAATAGGTAACAACATGCTGATGACGTCATGGCTTGAATTATGCTTTGATTGGTGGAAAAAAAAAACAACTTTTGAATAGGTGTACTACGAGAGTCTTCAAATTATTGAGTTGATAAATTATGGGAGTGGACCAAGGGAAACCTGCAATGTCACTGTGATGAAAGAAAAACTGTATGCAAAGCTCACTGGATTTCTGTTCAGTTAGTGTAATAAACAATATTTTTTTTGAAATAATAATGATGATGATTTAGATGATGATAATGATAATAATAATGATACAGCACTAATAATAATAATAATAATAATAATAATAATAATAATAATAATAATA
>JAGKTI010025234.1:0-14057 GCA_018397915.1 Birgus latro
TACTTCAAAAATTGTCAAATTTAGGAGTCTGCATCCCACTTCTCAAAATCAGGCTTAGGCATCTTCATCCTCATATTAAAACTGAAAGCACCAGGGCGAGAACAAGCTCCCAACTGATTATGATAACACATGCCTGGCCTTCCTGTATCATTAATAACTACACTGTGTAATACAGGATACAGGCTGATCACACACACACAACGGTTGCAGGTGTTCCATTGATGACGGCACAAAATTAGTCTTTCTTACACTTTCTCGGCTTTACCAGTACGGCTCTAAATATTCCTCTATCCACTTAGGCAGCCAGCAGACATCACACTGCCTGCATTACTTAGACACTCTGCAAGGTTGAACTTGCCCATTTCCACACTGTAATGGATGTTGTCAGCTTAAGCTCATTCCTATGGCTGTCTACCTAAACTTAACTACTGTGAATTTGGATGTTATGCTGCGTGTGAAAGGGTACGACTTCCCGTTCCTTAGACACGGAACCAAGAGCGGGGTCCTCTTTCTAGACCGGGTTGGGTTTCTTAACCCACCCAGTCCCGGCCGATTTTTTGCACAACACACTCTCAGAACCCGACCGATTTTTCTTTTTTTTTTGGGGGGGGGGCTCAAACCTCCGCTTTTGGTGAGAAACATCGAAAAATTTTAGAGAAATTGCCCTCCTGAGCTTACAACAGGTGTCAGTCAGCCTTAGGTTTTCCTTCTTTCTCAGGGTACCTGGCTAAAGAAAACTAACTATAGAAGGGTTAACTAATTCAAGCCACTTTAAATTACGTATTTATTTATTTATTTGGTACGAATTTATGTGTAGTACAAGTCTATATTGGTTTTCACAATAATATAGGCGATAAAAGCATTGTTTATTCACCCAAAAACCCAGCATATGGCACCTTCCTTTACGACATAACTACCTCATCACTTCTGTTTGTTTCTCCCTCTAGCTTCTCTGTTTCTTTGTCCTCCACCTCAGGAATCACTTTCACTGTGAATTTCGTCATTGGAGAGACCATTGGACAACATATCTTTACTGGCCAGGTTACTGCTAACACGTGAATTGACGAGTGTGGGGGGAGAGGGGGTCAAGTGGGGCCAGGCAATATCCCCGCTTGACAGCAAGTATAGAAAGGTCTCCCACATATGTCTACCAAAAATCACCCGTGAATCTTGAAAAATGTGCAAATGACGGGCATTGCAACTGACTGAAGTACGATGCACATCAGTGGGTCTGTCCGCGGAAAAAAGTAGTGACGTGCATCATACGTCGGTGGGACTCGGTGGGTTAATTTAGTAGGACGAGACCTTCTAGCTGTAAATCTTATGAATACGTTCAAGAATGTCTCTGAACTTAAATCTTCTGCCATATCTAGATTGACCGCCCTTGTGTAGGTGCAAGCAAACAAACATATATACACCTCATGTGGAGTTCCCTCACCTGTAACAGTTATAGCCCCTATGTAATCAACTCCAGTTACCTTGAAGGACCGACTTACTTTTACCCTACCCTTTGTTAGAGCAGGTTGTCCTGGATAGTCATATGGTCGTTGTTCATACCTCCTACATATAATACAACTCTTGAGATATTTCATTACAACCTGTCTACCCTTAGGAATCCAATACCTTTCTCGGATTTGGGCCAAAGTATCTGGCACACCTCCATGCAGTGTTAACTCATGTGCTTCCTTAACCCGTGGAATCCCATCGACGTATGGGCACGTCGCGATGTTTTGTCACAACTACATCCATTGACGTATGGGAACTTCGCTCAATTGCAAAGGTCATAATTTGCACTTTTGAAGTTTCATGGGTGATTTTTGGTAGGCATATGTGGGAGACCTTCCTCTACCTGCTGTCAAGCAGGGATACTGCCTGGCCCCACCTACCCCCCCCTCCCCGCCCTCCCTCCCACACTGGGCAATTCACCTGTTAGCAGTATGCTGACCAGTAAAGGTATGGTGCCCCACGGTCTCTCCAATGAGGAAATTCACAGGAAAGTGATTCCTGAGGTGGAAGACAAAAAGCTAGAGCAAGAAACAAACAGAAGTGATGAGGTGGTAATGTCATAAACGAAGGTGCCATATGTGAATGTGTTTGGTGACTGAACAATGTTTCTATTGCCTATATAAATGTGTTAAAACCAATATAGTCTGTTACTACATATAAATTCGTACCAAATACATAAATAAATACTAACTGAAAGTGCCTTGAATTAGTTAACCCCTCCATAGTTCGTTTTTTTTTTTTTTTTTTAGCCAGATACACTGAAAAAGAAGGAAAACGTATGGTTGCATGACATCTGTATCATCAGTTTTAAGCACAGGATCGAAATTTCTCTATGAATTTTCGATGTTTCTCACCAAAAGCGAAGGTTTGAGCCAATAACAATGTTTCCCAAAAATGCTTGGGATTTTGTGGTATCGTAGGTTGGAAATCGGTCGGGACGTGACGGGTTAATAATTAATTGTACAAAATAATCATTTTTGGGTAACAATATAGGATGTCTAGTTTGGAGAGGCAAATCAGCCTTTACTATTCTGCCATGCCATCTGATTAGACCCTTTCCATCTAAGAATAATCTTAAATCTCTTATCAGCATATTATTGCCGCTAGTGTCTTGGCATAAAAGGTCAAAAATCTATCCATAATATTTTCTTTGAAGCCTTTTCATCCACTATTCCATGGGATCAAACTCCTCAAACCCCACTTACTTATTCAAAAATTTTACATCTAATTCAGTAATGTTAAAAGTTGTCTTATAGGTGAAAATCTACTAATGTCTATCACATCTGGCTCAGGTACTACAGGATCCAGGTTTACAACACTAACCTCAGCAATACTATACTGTTTCTGCTCAGACCATTCTTTAGTAAGTATTCTTTTAGGACCCTTAAACCACAAGTCATCTTTGATCAGTCTCTTTGCTGTTGAGCCTCTGGAGAGCAGAACAGCTGGGTTTTGCTTGGAGGATAAATGCATACATTTAAATTTGGAAGACAGTTCGTTGACAGTGTTCACTGTATTGCGGACAAAAGGAATTTTGCTGTCTTCCTTTCCTATCCAGTTAAGACAGATTTCACGCAGTCCATACATGAATATTACCAAACTGAGTATTAACCCGCTGCGTCCCATTGACGTGCATAGGCGCCCAAACGTTTTGTCACTGACTCCAGTTGACATTATAAATGCGCTGCAATTGCAAGGTCCGCCATTTGCACGTTTTTCAAATTTGGTGCATGATTTTTGGTACATATACGCGGGACACCTTCCTCTACCCGAGGCCAGGAGGGGACAATGCCTTACCCCACGTGACCTCCCCCCTCCCCTGCACGTCATTGTCTCAGCAACTCACCTGTTACCAGTGACCTGGCCAGTAAACACAAGTCGCGCCACGTAATGAAATTCAACGGGAGAGTGATTCCCCAATCGATGACAATGTGGAGGACAAAGTTTACTTGGCGTTAGAGGAAGAAATGGTCACGTGATGAGCAGGTAATGTCCCCCCAAAAGGTGATGTATGTTGATGTGTTTGGTGAGTGAAATAACACTTATATCGCCTATATTACTGTGTGATTACTGATATACTCTTGTACTACATATAAATTCGTACCAAATGAATAAATATCTACCTATTCTGATTGGTTTGGAATAGTTACCCCTCCCATAGAAAACGTTTTCTCTGGAGCCGTGCCCCATAGAACACACTCCCAGGTGAGGGTAGTGTCACCTGTACTGGCATTTTTAAGCTCAGATGAGTGATTTCTCTATGAATTTTCGATGTTTCTCATAAAAAGCGGAGGTTTTAACCAAAAAAAAAAAAAATCGATAATCTGCCGGAATAGGGGGAGGTCATTAGTGAAAAATCTGCCAGGATGGGGCAGGTTAATAAACTACCTGGCCAATTTAGTTCCTACTTGAAAGGAATCCAGTTCCATTTGAGGTAAGGTTCTTCCTTGAATTGGTCCAACTCTGGCCTTGGACAATAATCTTACTATCATCTCCTGATGCACAATAAGCTACTGCTCCATATGCCTTTTGAGAAACATCACAAAATATATGCAAATGTGACTTCTCCTTACTGTTTATCTGCCTGGGAATATTTATGCTTGATGATCTTTCAAATTCATTTCTAATCTGTTCCCATTGTTCAACATACGTCTCACCTAATTCAGTGTCCCAATCCAGCTTTTCTCACCAAACCTCTTGCACGAAATATTTGCCCCTGATGACTATAGGACTGACCAATCCTAATGGGTCAAATAACATGGAGACCTGACTTAAGAGGGATATCTTGGTGAGAGTGATATCATAGAACTTAATTGGTTTAAACTTATTTCATCAGCCCTTGTATCCCGGTTAAGACCCAACTCATTTTGAGTTTTGGGAATGTCAGTCTTTGAATAGTCCTCTCCTATTCTATTCCTTAAAAGCGGTGAATTTGTATTCCAGCTCTGTAACGGCAAATATGCCTTCCCACGTTGGGAATTGGCAACTTCATAAGCCTTCAATGCTTCTGTCTGTGTATCAGCAACACCTCGTAAATTATCCATATAGAAAGCCTGCCTTATTTCTGGGCATCTGGCATTTGCAAAGTGTTGCATAGTAGGAATGGACTAGCACAAAAGCCAAAGAGCACCGATCGGAAACAGTTCGTTTTCAATGGACTGTCCTCGTTTTGAGGGTCTTCAGACCAGAGGAATTTTGTAAATTTCCTTTCCTCTTCCCTCAACCCTATTTTCAGAAAAGCCTTACTAATTTTTGCTGTATAAGCATAAGGTTTCTCTCTAAATTTTAATAACAAGTTCCCCAGCTTCTCTGTTGGTACAGGTTCACAGTACAGGCAATCTTTTAAGGTAGCTGACCCTTTGGACGCTTTACTTCTACGTTTAAAAACTCTCCTAATGGGGGTTGTTACTGAATCCTTGTTTATAGCATGATGTGGGAAATAATGTCCATCTTTATGGTTAACAGGGAATTCTACCCCTTCTAAAATTTTGTTCTTCAATTGATCTTTTATAATATTATCGTATAGGGTTACATGTTCTGGTTTGTCTCTCAACTTCCTAAGAAGAGATTTTAACTGAGCCTTAGCTGCCTGGTAATTAGTTGGTAACTCCGAGTGGTTTAGCATCAATGGCAGTCCATCCCAGTACCGTCCGTCTCTAAATTTCACAGACTGATCATACAAATCCAAAGTTATTTTATCCTCAGAAGCTGGCTCTTCGGAATGTATTCTTTCACCATGTAGGTCCCACAATTTGTGTAAAGGTTCAATTTTTTCATCCAACAAGTCATTTATCTGAGTAGGTTCTAATTCTGCACCTATTCTAGCTACCATCAATGACTGTGTGGGAGTAACAAAGACTGAGTCTACCAGTTTGGTCTCTCCTCTGGCTTGCTTTGGAAAAGGCAGCTGACTATAATAAGGTTACCTCCTGGACTCTTGAACAACTGTACTTTATTCTTCTTGAAAGTCCAATGTAGGAATCTTCCACAGTAATCTGAACCAATTATCATTTCACATTCTGTTAAGCCAACGTTATCCCTGAGCTCTGTAGATGATTAGAGGTTTCCTTCAGTCCTTTTATATATATACTTGTTTCCATCTTATCCAGTACAGCTGCTGTTATATGGCATTTGCATCTGACGAGTTGTATTAAAGGTCTAACTAAATCAAATGACTATGCCTCCTTAGTAGTTAAAAACCCTGTAATGGCTAGATTTACTGTGCCAATAATAGGTATCTTTAATTTCTCCACAATGTCAGCAGAAATGAAGGTTTTCTGTGCACCCGTATGAAAATGAGTACATGGTGATATACTTCTGTTTTCTATCATTACTTTCACACGCAATTGGAACTGCAGCTGGCACTGTTACTGGAGTGTTTGCTTTCGTAACCGTCATGTTGACACTTGCGGTGTTAGGAACCTCATACTTGATCATTCTTGGGCACGAAGCACTGTGATGATTGTCTCTTTTGCACTTAAAACAAAGATTTAAAGTGCTTTTACGGTCCGTGGTTGTATGTCCTGAATTCATGCAAATCATACAACACCCCAATTCCTTCAGCCTCACTATTCTAGAAGCGTAATCAGGATAACTCTGACAAGATACATTTGAATGTTGTTCACTACAATACACACAAACCTTCCTCTCCTTTGCCATGGAAGTTTTTACGTCCTTTTTTTCATCAGCTTGTTTATTCCTTGTCTTTAATACTTTCTCCTCAGATTTTAAGGAGCTAAGAAAAGTGCCAACCTCTTCTTTAGTTACCAGTTTAGCCGTCCCTGATTTAGGTTTCACAGCCAGTTGGTTAGTGTTTCTTTTTCTTATTTCAGCCTTCTGTTTACTTTAGCAGGCATTACTGTTCCTTGCAAATGTTTACAGAGTTGCATTAAGCCCTCAATATCCTTACAGGAGAAATCATCCTTTTGGTACCTACCATAGAAGGCATCCTTGGGTCTAGGCAGAAGCTTTAAGGATACAATTCTAGAAAGCACCAAGAGCTGCTTTTACATATTTGTAAGTACCTAAAGCTTTTAAATTACAACTCACTGCAATCCTAAAATTTTGCAAGGAATCAAAATCACGTTTAGTTATGGGTAATTCAGTTAGAGCCTTCAGTAACTGAGTAATGGCCTGCTCCCTATCCTCATAATTCTGTCTAAGGAAAGTCAAAGCCTCCTCATAATTATTTCCTTGAACAGGTAATTCTTTTATCAACTTGTCAGGCGTGCCCTTGACCAGTCTTAACAGATAGGAGAGTTTACTTACATTAGAGAGGTTTGTTCTGTCGTGGAGTAAGTATTTAAATTGATCCCAAAAGGATCTCCAATTTTGCTCCCTATCAAACTCTGGGCATGTAATTTGTGGTAGTGCAGCTTTCCTTCGCATTTCCCTAACTTGAGTTTCTGTGGTGGTATTAGCTACTTTTGATTCTAAGAGCTTCACAACTGTTTTATATTCCTCTAAGTTACTTTCATATTTGGCAGTCTCCAACTCCAACAGATCTTTATCATCATCTTTCACCATTGCTGCTTCTAAATTAGCCGAGCATTCTTCATATCCTGTCCATCAGTCTTTTGGTATGATCAAAAGACTACTTAATTTCTCTTTTGACAAAGGTATTTCATCTAAAAATTTCTTACAATCTAATATGGTTCTCGTAACCCATCCTGCCTTACTACTGGTTATCTTCTGTAACAAAGAAATAAACATTTTGACTGATTTCTGATTTACACTGTAATTACTATTATTGCATTTTAAATTTCTAAAAATAAATTTAACTGAGCTCTGAGCAGTTGATCATTTAAAATTTTGACGATTGTAGGGATGGAGTTTTGTTTTAAACCTATCTCCCTGGGTTGTTAAACAGCTTGGATTATGCCTTCATCCCCGCAACCATTTCTAAAATAAAATAAATTTCCCTGAGCTCAGAACCAGTTGGTATTTTAATACAGCATTGGACCACCCATAGCCTGTACCACGTAGAAGTCTCTTTCGTTCTACGCAGTTAATAAATTTCGCCAGAACCACTTTTCTGCCATGGTGCTTCCAATGTATACCGTCGGCCTTTAGGGTTGCCTGGAAGGGTTCATCATTAACATGGATGAAATCTCCTCCTTTACATATGCTGTGGAACTTCCTACTTACAGCCTTGCTAACTAATTTATATGTGCCGTAACAAACTGGTGCACCATATGGCAGGTTTCTTGGTTCAAGGAGGGTATGGTTACCGAGGATTTACATGAACCTTCAATGGCTCCTACCACGGCCAATATGTTTTCAACAACTTCATTAACTTCCACGTGTTCATAAACGTCATTTCGCCCCAGGAAGAGGATACGGATAGTACGACCATGCTCCCAGTCCAACACGGCATTTAGCCGATCATAATCAGAAAAGGAACTTGCTCTTCTGCCTAGGAGCGCTGTAGATACGTATTTCCGTGTCAGCTACCTCTTCGAAATGCGGAAGTAAATTGTGTCCCACAAACCCGACCTTGAACTAATTTAAGGCCTGTGCACACGTCTGTTTCCTCACTCGGGGCACTGAAATGTAGAAATTTTATACACTCTTTTCTCTGACGAGTGTTAGTTTAACAGCAAGAAATACTAAATTAAAATATCAGAGTCTCTTAGGAAATTAAGGAATAATTAATACTCTAACTCACCAGTAATATTATCTTATATCCTAGGTAGTCCCCCCCAGTTTGGCCAGATCATAAAGGTTTCTTAGCTAGATAGTCAGAGTAGCAGATGACATCGGGCGTGAATTCTCGGTCGGATTGTTTGGGCCTTTCCAAACGTCCTTAGGTGCAGTTTATACAAGGTGCAGCTCGAACGAGCTTTAGGTAGAGAGTGAAAAAATGGCAAGTCTCTCTCCCATCAGAGAATTCAGAGATATCAAATATTATTTAATTACATTTACCTAAATACAGTGAATTACGTCATGAAATTTACAAGGAAAATCCAGCTTAAGTTAATCTTAGTTTTAAATAAAACCAGAGCCAAATATTCACTTTACCTATGTCAAGATGTATTAGACCTTCCTCCGTTTTCTCATCAGGATGCACGTCATCCTATCATGCAGACGCAGTCATGACACTGGAAAATTCCCAAGTATTTACATGTATTTACAATGTAGCTGTCCACAAAGGTTAAATGCAATACCAATTAATTTATTGATAATAAGAATTATTAACAGAGCTAGAACGAAATTTGGGTAAAAAAAAAATAGCTTGAATTTGTCATTAACGCACCCTTGATATTCCTCTGCTTTCAACGGGACAACTATTTTAAAAGGTAAAGACCACAACTGCTCGGGGGAAATATATCCCACACCTAGTCATCCTCCTCTCGGGACGTTGTTGAAAACTTTGCCACTGCAACTGACATCTCAAAGGCTTTCGATCGAGTGCATAAATTTTAATTTCCAAACTACCCTCTTATGGTTTTTTCCTTCTAACTGTGCCTCATCTCTAGCTTCCTTAATCGTCATACTATAGCTACTGTTGAAGACAACCACTGTTCTTCTTCTAAATGTATTAATAGTGGTGTTCCTTTGGGTTCTGTCCTATAACCAACTGTCTTCCTTTTATTTATCAGTGACCTTCTAAGCTGTACATCTAACCCTATTCACTCATACACTGATGATTCCATCATTCACCTTTGCATTTGCTTCCCGCAGCATCCATCTCAGCAGTTACTTCAACGATCATAGGATGAGGCTAAGGCACTTGTAATGTCTGACTTTGCTGGTATCTCTGAGTGAGGTAAAAGTAATCTTATTGTTTATAGTGCATCAAAAACTCAGTTCTTACCCCTATTAACCCATCAAAATCTTCCACAGGAGTAGCCTCTAATGTTTAACCCGCCCAGTCCCAACTGCTTTTTACCCAACCCAACCCAAAACCCAACCGATTTTCAACTTGTCTTTTTATGGCTCAAACATTCGCTTTTGGTGAGAAACATCGAAAATTCAGTGCGAAAGAGCTCATCGGAAGTGAACTCTCGTGTTCTTTTTAAGGGCGCATACAGCACTGCCAAGGATTTTGAGCTTGGTACTCCACAAGGTGGTGTCCTTAGTCCTTTTTTGTTTAACATCCTTATACATCGCCTACTAACCCTCCTTCCTGACTTCCTTGGAATCACAATTACTTGCTATGCTGATGACATCTGCATTCACTCAAATTCCTCAGCAGATTTGCAGCGTTTCCTTCACTGGTTTCACGAGGCGGCTTCCAAATGTGGATTTATTATCTCACGAGAAAAGAGCAGAATCTTCATTTCCCGTCCAGCAAGAACACTACCTGTATTCTCCGTCGGAGATTGTGTTATTCCTCTATGCACGCAGTACCTTTATCTTGGGGCACCGGTACGGATTTCTCCCTCCTTTCCTGCAAGACAACGTGTGCATCCAATTGTTCAGGATCTGCTAACCCGGCTACAGCAGCGCCTAAAATCTCTCAAGTGGCTTACTAATTATGCTGCTGGGGTGTGTATTCCTGTAGCACGATCCATATACATAGCGATCATTCGATCAGTTGTTGATTATCTCTCCCCTGCTCTTTGTCAACTTTCCAGAACAGCCTTACAACCTCTTGAGAAGATCCAAAACGCAGTAATGAGACTTATCCTGGGCTGCCCTGGCTCAGCCAGAATTGTCAACATGTAACTTGAACTCAACCTACCACCACTTGTTGAGAGAATATACTCCATGGTGACGTACATCAGCATTAAGTGCCTACATTATCATCACCTTTCTCCCCACTACTCTCACATCATTCGGACCTCCCTAGATCCCACTGCACCAAGACCTTTGCTTCGCAGTGGTGGCTGCACTCTAGTTAATACTGTTTGTTCATATGTCCGACAGCTAAACATCAACATACCAGTGCTTACTGAGGAGGTGGACTGTGGCATTCCACCTTGGCAGACCCCTGCTCCTGCTGTCTCATACACTCCGGCCTAAAAAGACTGACCTGCCTCAGCTTCAGAAAGAGCTAGCTTTGGAGACTATCGCCAGGCTGTCATCTTCCCTCCCTTCGGCCCACCATATCTACACTGATGGCTCCCTGCAGGAGGATGGAAGTGCTGGTTGTGCAGTATTTTCCCCAAGTCTGGATCCACCTCAAGGGGGCTGGTTGGGCCGTCGACTGCCAACCTCATCGAGCTCTACTTATTGCGAACTACATGGACTCCGCGATGCAGTTACTTTATTAGTACGAACGAACAACAGCGGCTTGATCATCTGTGACTCACAGTCGGCCCTCCTTGCCCTCTCCTCTCCTAGGCCTGCATATCAACACACAGTCATGCAGATACTCCGTCAATTGGCCACTGCCCGCGATCATTCGCTGGTGGTGCACTTTCTGTAGATTCCTTCTCATATTGGTCTTGCAGCTAACAACACCGCTGACCTCATTGCAAGGACTGCCTGCGGACAGGATCTGCCTGCTGTGGATGCTACTAATGTCTTCCCCATTTGCTACAAGCAGATAAAACGTAGAGCAGCCCGCTCCCCTATTCTCCACTGTAGAAATGCTGAGAGGACTCACAGTGTGTCTACCCAACATTATGACCACTTTCTACATCGGGATTTTGCCACCAGAGGGCCGATATCAACAAATCATTGCTGTGTGCGGCTCATATTCCTGCTTTTTCCGCTGTTTTTGCCTTCCAACACCCTTCTGTCGTTGCAGGGAGCAACATAAAGGTCCAGTGCTCACTTCACCAGTGGTTGTGTTTTTTGGGTGTTTGGACTTAGCCTGTAGTTTGGGGGGAAAATTCAGTGCTGCAGCCGGGGCGCCCCTGGTCGGGTTTTCTCGTTTCTGCGCATGCGCAGTACGACCTGTGTGATGTCATGGACTTCCCCTGCTACCATTGGTCTATACTGTCGTGCTTGTGAAGCTGACGCCACGCTCACCCTGCTACCTGCCTAGGTGTGCATCAGCATGTATTATTCAGGCCCTGCCACTTTAGAGGACACTAAAGCTGATCTGGCGCTGAGTGACGAGGATGAGATGTCTCAGAGTGATTGGCTACAGCTACCACAAAGCAGCAGCAATGTCTCGTTAGCTGGGGAAGTAGCTACTGAACCAGCACTATCTGTACCTGCCGCATCTCACCCAGTCGGCCAGGCATCTTCCTCTGCCAAGCGTCCTGTACATAACACGTCGGATAGCAACAGTGAGCCTTCATCCCCTGCTGCCAAATCCTCCAAGCGGCAAGAGACTTCTCGTCCTTTGCAGGGAGAAACTGGCCTTGGATCAAACACTCCTCGTCCCCTGCAGCTTGTTCATTCCCCCCAAGTTTCACCAATGCTACCGGCCTCTACTCCTCCAGCATTCGCTCCCAGGGCTGACTACATCAAGCTTTTATTCAAAGACAACCCAACTGTGGACGTCAAACTTCGATGGTTGTCTGAGGTAAACCGTGCTTTTCACCTTGACCGCACCCAAGCGGAGGTTAAGATGTCTGCAGTCACTTCCCGTTTTGTTTACATCTCCAGACGTCGCAAGGACATCATAGATAGCGTAACTAAAGGAGAGTTCCTAGCCCTTTCTTTGGAAAATCAAGACTCAAATCAGAGGTCTCGCAAGTTTCCTGTTTACCTCCTTACACGTTATCCTGTCTGTACTGATCCCAACTTGGCCAAGGAGCTGCCAGGTATCTACTCAGCCTGACGTTTCTACCAGAATGGCACTCCTGTCAACCGGCTGGTAGTCACCTGGAGCCTTCCTCACCCACCACCACCAACTGTCACCTTCAGCTTCCTTCCCTGCCTCCCACCTTGTGAGTTTCGCAAGATGAAGGACAAACAACCGTGGTGCTTTCGATGCTGGGGCATTGGTCACATCTTTCGGTACTGTTCTGCACCAGAAAAGTGTGCATGGTGCTCTGGCCTACACGACTCTCGGACGTGTCCTCACCGACCCCCTCCACCTGCTTCTGATACAACCTCGATGCAACCCAACTCACCACCTCCAGATACCTTGCACTGGAAATGTCCCCGATGTCATCAAGAAGGAGTTAACGTTTGGCACGGCTGCACTAGACGTCAGGCTACCTCTGCCCCCGTTGCCAAGGATGGGGCTCCACTAGCATCACCACCACCACCACTCCGCTCTGCTGCTCCCCCTGCCTCCACTATCGGTTTGGATTCAGCTGCAGTCACCGAACTTCATGATGCTGTTGCCACTCTCAGGACTCTGATTACCTCATTCGTGACACGTTTCAATGCAATAGAAGCCCGCATTGATGACTTGGTTAGCAAGCAAGCCACACTTGAGAAAACATTAAATTCACTGGTTGAATCACAGCAAGTCATCATTACGACTGTCAACACCCTTACGGAAAAGCTGGACTCCATTGTCACTTCCACTGGACGACTGACTGCTCCCCCTAGGGAGTCTTCCCCTCGTGGCACACCGCATAGCACTTCTCATGCCACCACCACTCCCTCATTTGGCCTCCGCAAACGTAATGGCAAAGTTCGGTAACATGGCACAACTGCATGTCATCTCTTGGAATGCCTGTGGTGTTACGAACCGGTCTAAACTTACTGCACTCAAAGGATATGTATACAGTCGCCACCCAGATATCATTTTCATTCAGGAATCCTTTGTTTGTGGTGCGCATCTCGAGATAGAAGCACCCACTGTCAGTGGTTATATTTTTTATGTCCATCGAGTCAGGAATGGACTTGTCACGTATGTTCACTCCTCCATCCAGCACCGTTTCCTCCAAAGCTCTGTAAACGACGAGACAACCTTCCAGCTTCTTGAGGTCACCATTGGAAGCGGCACAGTTCGGGTATGCAATGTGTATTCTGCGCCAGGCAGGTTGCATACAGCTGCTCTTCCAGCTCCCACCATCCGTGGCATGATATACATGGGGGATATAATGCCCGACACCCTGCTTTGGGGGACCTTTCTGCCACTGTTAACCGTAATGGGACTAAACTTCTTGAGTATATTCGTCATAATCAACTCAACCGCTGGGACATCGGTGGGGCAACACACTCTCGAGGAGGCACACTAGATCACATCCTTACATCCGGCCTCGTGGCGTCCCAAGTCAGGTGTTCATCAATCCCTGCTCTCTTCTCTGATCATATTGCTCTCAGCCTTCATTATTCCCTCCCTGCTACACCTTCTCCTGTACACAGACGTACTCGCATTGCAATCCCACCCAAGTAATGCCCTACATACGTCTCCTATATAACCAACCTTCTTCCCACGTTCAACCTTCAGTGTCCCGAAAAGTTGTATTCGTCACTTGTCAGCTCCACACATGACTTCTACACCCATTTTGTCAGCAGGCCACACATTACACGCCATCATGATGCCCACACCTGGACACTGGATAATCGTATCACTCAGGCAGAGAGGAAGGCAGTGGAAGACGGACTTGCCTTTCAAAGACGACCTTCCCCCGAGAGTCTCCATCGGTATCGATTGTCGAGGGATGATCTAGTTGCTCTCCAGCACTGCGTTTATACTGAATCATGGCAGAAACTTACAGATGGCATCAATCATCAAACAACTGTTGGTT